>QOVD01000595.1:0-77671 GCA_003521225.1 Tuber microsphaerosporum | reverse complement strand
TTTTTTTTTTTTTTTTTTTTTTATCAAACTTTTCGATTAAGTAACTAGCTACCAACTTGTCTGCTAACTACAAAATACTATCGGGCTTTTTATAGCATTTAGTCTGTTTGCCCTTTTAAACCTTATCCTCCCCCTTATTCCATCACTTCTTCCACGCCAATTCAGCTCCCATCCTCATTTTCCCTTTCAATTTCTACTTCATCCTCTAACCTCCTTGAGTAACCGCCCAGAGTTGTATCACTTGCAATGGGTGATACCGCCCTGCCTTTATCTCTTTCTTCCTTTATCAATTTCTTTTTATTTTCCCTCCACCTTTTCATTCTCAATTTCCCCAATCTCAAATCTCTCTCCCTTTTTTCTTTCGCCCTTTTTTCTATCCCTTTTACCTTTCCCTCTATCCAACTCTTTCCCTTTTCCTCTATCTTCCTCTTATCCCATTCTCTTTTCTCTTTCCACCTACTCTCTATTCATCCCGTCAACCTTCCAAATTTTTTAACCGCCTTTATCCCTCTCTCCTCGAACAACAACCATTCCATATTTATGGTATTCCCTTTGTTTCCACCCTTTCTCCATTCTTCCCATATAACTTCTCTTTTATCTTCCAATCTTTCACATTTCAATAGTATGTGATCTCTATCTTCTCTCTCTCCGCATTCACACAACCCTTCTCCTCTTCCATACCTCGTTCCTCTCATCCTACCATGTCCACTTCTTATCCAAAACAAAAATATACTCTCCTTCCTGTTTCCCCTGTGCCCATCCTCTCCTCTTCCTTTCCCAAAATATGCCCTTCCTCCCTCTCTCCTTAACCAATATTCCTTCCAACTCTTATTTTGTCTTTCTTTCCTTCTTTGTTCCCACTTTCCCCAACCCAACACTTCATCCTCTTCACCCTCCATATATACCCCTCTCTTCGCCAACTTATCCACTCTCTCATTCTCTTTTATTCCGACATGTCCCGGTACCCATCTCATTTCTATTTCCCATCCCCTCCTTATCAACGCTTTCCCCCTCTCCCTCACTTCCTGTTCCCACTTATTACAAAAACCTCTTCCCTTCTTTAGTTTTTGTAATATTCCCACGTTGTCCACTCCTATTATCAACTTCCTTTCCCTCCCTTCGTATCTCTCCACCTTCAACAACACTTCTCCTACTCCACTCATTTCTCCATCCTGTATCGTCATGCCATATCCTTTTCCTCTACTCCAACTCTTATACCTCCTTCCATTTACCCATACTTCTCACCCTATTTCTATCCTCTTATTCATTCCACTAGCATCGCTAAATACTACCATCCCCTCTTCCATCCATTTTCCTTTATTTCTCTCCCATTCTTCCTTTACCTCCCTCTTCCCTCTTCCTATCTTTATTTTCCATTCTACCCTCCCTTCTCTCATCAATTCCACATCTCATTTTTCTCCCTCGTATCTATTCCTCATAGCTCCTCTTATCACTCTTCCTTCCCACCCCATTTTCCATACCCCTGTTCTTTCTTCTTCTTCCTTCCATCCTATCCCGAATCTCTCACCCATTCCTCTTCTTATTAATCTCTTTCCCCATTTTTCTACTCCTTCATCCAATTTATATTCCACCTTCTTCCACCCAACTTCCCCTAACAACACATCTATTGGTGTTGTTCTAACCGCTCCCAATATACCTCTCAAACCCCTGTTAATCCATTTCTGGATTATCTCCTTCATCTCCTTTTGTCCATCCCAATACACTTCCATTCCATACATCATCGCTTTCTTCACCACCACCTTAAATATTCCTTCTAACACCTTAACTCCCACTCCTCTTCCTCCTCTTTCTATCAATTTTCGCATCATTCCCCATCTCATATTTCCTATCCTCATCCTGTTCCGCACATGTGCCTTCCATCCTCCATCATTCTGCCACCATACTCCTAGCACCCTCAATTCCTCTCTCCATTTTACATCTTCACCCAACCATTTTATGCTCTTCCCTCTCTTTTCCCCTCCTTTGTCCAACCATATTCCCTCGATCTTTAATGTCTGCACATCTATCTCCCACTTTTCCAATCCCCTTATTAATCCCACTTCCATCCTCTCGACTCTCTCCCTTATTTCTTCTTCATCCTTTCCCACTATCATAAAATCCACATCGTCCACGCACGCCACCACACTCACACCCCTAACATCTTCCTTCCTTATTTCTTCCAACTCCCCTCCCAACATAAACATAAACAATATTGGGCTTAATGCTGATCCTTGTATCGTTCCACCTTTCAACTTCGTCCATTCTCCTTCTCTTTTTCCAATTTTCACTTTGCATTTCCTCTCCCTCAAAAATGACGTAATCCACCTTCTTAAGTATTCCTCTACCCCTAATTCCTTCATTCTCTTCTCCATTTTCCTCACTCCCACATTTTCATATCCACCTTTTACGTCCATGCATAGCAATAGACCTAATCCTCCCTCTTTCTCCCAATCCATCATCAATCCTCCCACTGCTTCCAAACTACTTCTTCCTTTCCTTCCTCCCCATTGTTCATCTCCTAACCCTATTCTTCCCCATTTTTCCAATTTTTCCACAACTATCCTTTCTAAACATTTCCCCCATACATCCAACAAATTTATCACCCTATAGCTGCTCGGCAGACTATAATCCGGCTTGTTCGGCTTTCTTATCACTATCCCCACGCTTTCCCTAAACTGCCTCACCACATATCCTAGTCCCAAACTCTTCTCCATCACCCATTTAATAACTCTCTTCCCCCATTCTAACTTCCACAATTCCTTAAACACTTTCCCACTTAATCCATTCACTCCTGCCGCTTTTCCATCCTTCTGCTTCCATATCATCTCTTCTATCAAATCCTCCTCTATTCTTATTTCTTTCCAATATCCTTCTTCCTCTTGCTCCACCTCTTCTCTCTTCCCTAATCCTCTTACTATTTCGCTCCTCTTTTTCTTGTCATCCATAACTATTTCTCCATTTTCCCCTCTTATTCCCGGCACATCCACCATAAAATCTCTATCCGTCTTCACAAATCCAAACCCCCCTCCCTCTCTTAATCCTTCCAAATATTCCAACCAATATTTCGCTTTCTTCTCCTCTATCAATCTCCTATATTCTTTCCTCTCTCTTATTACTTCTTCTTTTATCTACTTCCTTTTCTCTTTTTCCCATAGCTTTTCCCACCTTCTCACTTCTTTCCTTCTCCTTTCCAATTCACTATCCCACCACCGTTTCCTCCCACTTTCCCATCCCTTCCTACCCTTACACCTCTCCAATCTACCCCTCAACCCTTCCTCTATTTCCTCCACCACCCTTTCAACCTCACTTCTCCCAACTCTTCCTTCCTTCAATTCTATATCTCCTCCCTTCCACACTCTTAATTCGCTTTCAAACTTCAACCAATCTACCCTCCCTTTCCTCCATCCTATATCCTCCACCTTCCACCCTTCCACCTTTATTATGCTCTCCAACGGTTTGTGATCCATTCCCACTATTCCTTTTTTTGTCCTACTATCCACTTCCACTCCCCCTTCATATACCGTCAGATCCAACACCCTTCCTTTTCCACTCTTGTCATCTATTCTCGTCACCTCCCCTATTTTATTTCCCAACTTCAAACTCCATAAATCCATCCATTCTTCTACCATCCTCCCCTCTCTATTATTCCCACTTCCTTCTCCTCCCCACCTTTCATTCCACGCATTAAAATCCCCCGTCCACACCACATTCCCCCTGCTCTCCATTTCTTCTAACCTTTCGTGCTTTCCATTTCCCAAATATACATTCCATATATCCACCATTTTTCCTTCTTCCAATTCTAACCTTATCCCAATTCTCCATTTACTCCTTTCCAACACCCTTTTTCTCTTGCTCCATTTTTCTTTTACTATTGTGCATACCACCGACCCCTTCTCCTTTTTTATAAACCCTCCTATTCCTCCTATCACATCGTATCCATCCAATCCATAAAACTTATCTCCTTTCCCTACTGCTACTTCCTGTAAACAGTAAACATCATATCCTTCTTCCCTACTTCCTAATTCCATTAACCCATTATAACTCCCCCTCAAATTCATCGACACTATTTTTAATCCTTCACCCTCCTCCTCAATAATTCAAACTTCTCAATCTCACCATCTCCGCCCTCACTCCCCAACAATTTCCTTCCCCTGCTTCGTTTATCGTGTATTGCTTTCCACACATTGCACACTTCCTGTAGTGTATGTACAGTTTCCTCCACACCTGACATCCCCCACACTTATGTTGCCATCCCGTATGTCCTTCCACTGCACAAACGCTGCATCTTGTACTCTTCTTCTTGCACTCCCACCAACTATGCCCCACTACCGCACATTTGGTACAAAATACTATATGTTTGGTATCCGTATATCTCTTCACCATGACTCTTCCATTCACCCATTCCACTCCATTTTCTACCAATTTTTCCCTCTCGCTTTCCCTTGCCACATGTACTACCACTCCCACTCTTTCCAATTTCAAATTCTCCCTTCTACCTTTTCCTGCCAACCATTCCGGCCTCTTCATCAATTTAACTCCATTGAGTTCCTCAAATTTCTCCTTCAACTCCATCATCTTCTCTTGCCAATCTTTAACCACTACCCCTGGTATCACTATTCCCACCCACTCCTCTACTCTTCTAACCCTCTTGACACTCTTTCCTAATGCCACTTCCCATCTTTCTTTTCCCATTTTCATTCCAATATCCGTTCCCTCCTTTTCTTCCATTCTAACCTCCACCTTGTTTCCTCTCACTTTTATTTCCTTAATCGTTCCTCCTTCTATCCCCAACTCTCTCTCCACTTCCTCCTTGTTCCAATCCCCTCCTTCACTTTCCTGCTGTGAATCCATTACAACTACCAGCTTCTTTTCCATCCTTTCTTCCTTTTCCATCCTCCTTTTCTTTTCTCTCTCTTTTTCCACCTCTATTTTTCTCTCATCCTCACTTTCCCTATGTATCTGGCTCTCACAACATCCCATCACCTCCGCTTACGTCCTTCCTCCCTCTACCACCTTCGTCATTTTCATTTCTTCCTTCTTCATCACTTCCTCCTCTACCACTACCTTACTTTCTACCCATACCTTATCCTCCTTTTTCTTTCCCTCTTTCACTACCCTCCCGCTTCCATTACCACTTCCCCCTTCTATCATCATTTCCACTACCTTCCTCACTTCCCTGTCCAACACAAAACTCCTTGCCTCCTCCTTCCCTATTCCCAACACATACTTTGTTTCTTCTATCACCTCCTCGTAGTCCTTCCAATCTCTCCATATTCTCATAACTCTTTCCCTTCCCATACCCTTTTCTCTAACCCTACTCATCATTCCTTCCACTTCTCTCTTTTTCCTTTCCGCCTTTTCTCTCTTCTCTCTTTCCTTTTTCAACGTTTTCCATTTCTCCAAACTTCCCATGCTACCCATCTGACTATTCACAACTTCTACCACCACTTCTCTCTCCTTTCCTTTCTTATTTCTCTTCCCTTCTTCTTCTTCGTCCACTACCAAATCTTCTACCATACTCATATCCACCGATTCCTCCAACTCTTCTCTTGCCTCTTTCTCCTTTCTCTTCAATCCCTCCATCCCTTCTCTTTTAATCCTAACCTCACTATTTTCATCCCTCAATTCCCTTATCCTTACCTCAATTTCTCTCCTTTCCTCCTCGCTGTCACCCTCTTCATCTTCCTCCATTCTGTCTTCCACCCCTTCCCATTCCCCCTGACCACTCGCTCCCCACCCACTTCCTCCTATCACATTTTCCCTCTCCACCCTTACTTGCTCATTTTCCCACCCTCCATTAACTTCCACCAATCCTTCGTGCATCTCCCACCCATCCCTGTCATTTCTCGCCAATACCATATTTCCTCCAATCAACCTATACTTCTTATCGTCCAATAGCCTCTTGCCACCTTTTCCCTTCTCAACCCTAGTCACAAATTTTCCTAGTCCACTCCCTTTCCCACTTTTTCTTTCCTTTCCAGCCATGACACCCTCGAGTAAGCACATAACTCAAAGGTAATTCGAAGTCTTTCAGCTGGAGCGATGGAAAGCCGCTGTTGGTCGGATTCGTTATCGTCGCAAATGTGAGTTGTTGTTATTTCAAAAACGAGGTAAATAGCGGTCGTCGTGCTTGTTACGAAATCTTTATCCCTGACACTTGTACATATTACCATGTGATAGTCTATAGCAGCAGGAAAAACACCCCGGGCGAATTTTTGCACACCGAGTCCTTTGACAAAAGCAACAATGCAAAGATCATCAGCGATTATGGTGTACGAGTACCTTTATATATTTCTGGTATGTGGCCTTTCATTACCGGTCTTTATTTTGAAATTATGACTAACAATTTGTATAGCAACCTTCGAAGATTGGATAAGGGTTATCAATTGGTGGGAGCCGTTACTAGAAAATTTGCTGTACAACCCCCGCCGTAAGGATGGCCAGGCGGATGCTGAAACTGGAGAATGGATTTTCAGAGACGCTCAGTATAGGGAATGGCGGGAGAGTAAGGAATCTAAGCTTCTCTGGACTTGCGGTTGCTCTGGAGCGGGGAAGACTATGCTGGCCAGACATGTTGCTGCCGGATTGCACAAGCAACACGACAATCCACCTGAACGTGTTAAATTGGGTTTCCACTTCATCTTCCCCCAATTCCCCATCGTCGGGAACTCTGATGATCAGGTGGATTTGTCCCGACGCAGGCTTGCCGAAATAGCGAGCGACCTATGATAGGATACAACATTCTCGAGCAGGATAGTGGGCTTTTCGATGTCTGCAAGGATGAATTCGGAACGCAAGGGAATAGATTTTTCACCAACCCGATATCTTCATGGGAGGTTCTAAGAAAAGCGATTCAAGATTGCAAGACAGAGCCTGTATGCATTCTCATCGATGGCATAGATGGGCTTCATGAGAGCTTATGTGGAGAATTACTCGGTTGTAGGGCTTATGGGAATCGGCGGAATGAAAGTATTTCTCTCTACCTAGGACGCACCATGTATCTCGATTAGCCTTCTACGTAACGTTCCTGAGTGCAGCAAGGTCAATCTTGGTATGAACAATATTGTAAAAGAAGATGTGAAAACGTTTATTACATGCAGAGTACACTCCCGTTCGCAAAGTCCTTGAACAAAAAAAGGTACTGTGGCAATGTCTTGGCGGCAATGGAAGTACCAGGACAATCCTCTGCTAAACATGTGCTGTTCTGGTATAGTTACTGACTTCAGATTACTCACAGAAAGTATGCTGGAGTGATTAAGGCACAGAGTGGTCATATTAAGCGGCAGCTGTAAAGTTTACATTATTTCTCATGGAGTAGATCTCTTGTGAGGACTGGCGATGAGGGGAAAAATCTTGTACCAGTACTTTTGTTGCCGCCAAGGCATTGCCGCGGTACCATTTTTTGTTCAAGGACTTTGCGAACGGGAGTGTACAGATGAAGCAGGGAGAGCAGGGAGATGTTGACGTGAGGGAGAGAGCGGTGGAAATTCTTCTAGAGCTGTCGGAGTGCAACTTCCCCTCTGCATCATTGGCGATCGGCGGTTTGGAATACGGGAGCCCAGGGCCTGATGCTCACGGGTTGCTAAGGCAACCCCGCTTCCGAAAGATTTCTCCACGCCCCGCATCCACGCCACGAATAGCCACTTCTCGTATCCCGGCTTCTCGGCCAGGGGCGTCCAGCGCTTCATCCAGCTGTCTCCGTATATCTTCGTCGCATGCGAGCAGTCGTGCTTGTTCACTACAACGGCCATCTTGACCAGCTGCTTGAATGACAGCAGCCTGGGAACAGACGGGTGATTGTGTAAGGCTTTCGGTGGGATACAGAGCGCCACGGGGTCGTCATCGTGGAGCATTAGGACGAATCACTCCATCGAGGAGTAAGGGGAATTGCTAAAGCGCTGGGCTTTGGAGAATGGGGAGGTCGGGCTTAGCATTGCCGAGAATATTTTCGATGTGGCGATTAGTACGCTCGCAGAGGCTTTGTAATGAAGCGTGGGCGTGGGTGTGAGTAGGCGAATGAGCATGTCTCCCACCGGCGAGATAATTGTCTGATGGAGGGGAATAGTGGTGCGATTGTTGTTACTGCCACCGCTGTTGTTGCTGTTGTTGCTGCGCCGCCACCTCCGGGAACTCTAATATCTCCCGGGGCATTCCTGATCCCGAAACTCTTCGCTAAATGTCTGTAATACAGTGCTTTATGATTGAAAATCCTCTTTTCAGCAACAACGTGGGTGGTATATGCACGGATACGGCTTCCCCAGGCTTTCTTTTCTGGGCCCATCACCGCTTTGTCCGCCAACACCCACCTCTCAACTCCCAGCTGTCATTCTGTAGCTTTATCTCCCCACTCCCGCTTCTTGTGGTTCACTCTTCCGAAGCCCTTCTTGAACGCCTCGTCTACGCTCGCCTGTATGAGGTTTCCACACTTTTTTAGCACTGCATCGACATATCCTTTATCCGGCCCCGGCAGTGGGAACATTATAGCCCGCCCAGCGCATCCTGCGCGCGCTGTACGGCCAATACGGTGGAGGTTGTCGTCGCGGGAGAACAGAGGGTCGAACTGGATTATTAGGTCGACATTCGGGAGGTCTAGTCCACGGGCAGCAACGTCGGCACAGAAGAGGAGGGAGGGAGAGGTTCTTTGTGCAAAAGAGTGGAGGGTGGAGGTTCGGATTGGCTGTGGGAAGGAGCCGGAGTTTGTGGAGGAGGGCGGCGGGGTGGAGGTGTTGGGCTTCGGTGATTGCAGGATTGTTCAGTGGAGGCTGTTTAGCTGGCTTTTCGGAGGGATCTGGTTTGATTTCTGGAGCGTGGGGGTTTGCAGAGTCTTTTTTTTGGAGCTCTTCGAGGGTTTCGTGGCTTTCGGGGTGGGTTCCGGCGGCTTAGGACCTAAACTATCCCCTAATAAACGAGAAAATACTTGAAAGTGAAAGGCCACCAAATCTGAGCAGGAGAAAAAAAATCTTTGGGCTGGTAGTCTGTCGTACAAGAGCCCTCTTAAGTATCGCATTGAACTCCACTAACCTCAACTTTCCTGGAACCACAACATAACCCTGTTTCAACTGCACCGGAGCCTGAAAACCCTCCTTCCCACTCTAACTGCCCCCACCCGCATCGTCATATCCCTTCTCCACCTTGATGTATAGCGCCTCCTTCAAAGAGATATCGCTGTGCCGCTGTACGTTGGTCTTCATGGTTGCCGAACCAAGCATCGACACCCTCCTCCTCCTCGGTAAACCCACTTCGCTTTATATCCACTCCACTGCTTCCTCCACTTCTTTCGGCAACTTGCTCTTCTTTCCCAGAATTCCCGGGATACTTCGAATTGTCTCCTCGAACCCCAACTCCATAAGCCGGTCACCTTCATCAAGCACAACCCACCTCACTCAACTAACATCTAGGCGTCCCTTATTCTCCAAGTGATCCAATAGCCCCCCAGGCGTAGCAACAAGTATATTAATCCCCTCCCTCAACTGTGCCTTCTCTTAATCTTCCCACCACCGCTGACAGCGCCCGTGACGATCCAGTGGGGGCCGTTCCTACAGTGGATTAGTGTAGACAGGACTCCTGATATTTGCCGGCACAATTCGCGGGTCGGGGCGAGGACAATGGCGTAGAGGCCTGAATGTCTAGTCCGCTTTGCCAGATTCTCACCATCTTGCTGAACAGAAGACGGGGTACGGAGAGACTCATGATCCGGTTCACTATTTGTAATAAATAAGTCAATGTTTCCCGATCCAGTCCCTGCTTGGATGAAAGCGTCGCTGCTGGTGGACATTAGTTTAGGGATTGCCGATCGTTGGATGGCTATGGGCGCTTTTAGAGATAGCTTTATCGTAAGGTGATTTGTGAGTATGGGGGATAATCCTAGTGTTGTAAAAGTGGCAGATCCGTCTGCTAACGGTGCATTCGATGGCTTATTCGCCGCCCCTTCTTCCCATTTGTTACCAGTGACAGCGCTCGCAGCTTTGGGATTCCTGGTCCATAAGAAGGATACGAGTTCTCCTGTCTTGACGGCCTGCAGTGCGGGTTTCTGTTTGGGCTTTTCGTTACCGCTCCTGGGCTTTACTGCCGTCGGTTAATGTTAAGAATTCAGCGGGTTCTTTTCGGCAAGGGCAAAATGCGGAAACCGAAATGGTGAATGAGAACATGTGATTCGGTTTCATGATCAGATGGCGGCTCTGAGCTTGGCGAGTTGCGGCTCTTTTCCTTTGCCAAGACTCTCTGATCAAGAGAGCGATATCATACCGAGGGAGTGTTGTTTTCAAGACGGGCGATCTGATATCTCAAAAAATGCCAAAGCTCCATGAGTGAGCAATTAGGTTTGTAGGTTTTCCCCATACCCTCACGTGTGTACTGACATATATTAAGTGGCTGTCGCAGGTGTTTGTAGTATGAGAAGGAGACATCCTCTTGGGCGAGGAGGACTAGGAAGCGCGGGCGCAGTCGCGAGGACGCTCTCCGTTCATTCTTTCTGTTCTTTCTATGGTGTGAACCTTGCAGCCTTGTACTCAGATACCGCCTCCCCCGACACCTAAGCTACACCAACGGTTCACAACTCCAAACAACCAAGACTCACTAGGAGCGAGGATCAAGAGTCTCTTCAGTCGCACTACGATCCTGGGGAGCACCTTCGAAAAGAGGTCGAGGATTCATACGATTTAAGCGGCCCCACCCAGCTTTGTCTCTGTTAGGTGTTAGGAATTTGAGAATTGTCGGGAATTCTGCGCTAAGGAGGTGCAAGAAGAGAGATACTGCATCCCCTCTTGCCATATTCTTTCGAGAGATTGATACAACCAAGCCACTCATCCGCTTCATCTTTAGTAAAGAATTTAGAGGAACGAGGTCTCGTCCAAAGGTGACAGGGTAGGTAAGCATTCTGAGCGCTAAACGACTTACCCTACATTCCCGTAAAGATGTTTCGTAACCAGATTATCACTGCCTTACGAAATTCCCTAAACTATGGTTTAAAGCCATGCAATATAGCCCGCCAAAGAATGGCCGATAATTGATGGCAGCCTGCCTTGCTTAAGGCTCGCTACCTAGGGAAACATTATATGGGAATCCCGTTCAGGGTGATCGTGCGCTTAGGGCGCAGCTCTGCTAGCTTTTGTTTCTCGGGAAGTAATGTTTCTGGCATCTACTTTGGGATTCATAGCTCTGCAGGCCAACTCGACATGCTTGTGAAATCAGGTCCTATAGTAGCCTACGCTGGGGTTGATGCTACTGCCCCCTCATTACACGTCGGACATCTGCTTCCACTCATAAATCTACTACATTTTTATTTCCATGGCCACCACGTTATCGCATTGGTATAGACACTCTTCGCCGATATCGCAAGGGTCAAAACTGACAGTTTATCAAGGTTGGTAAATCTACAGCTTCTGTTGGGGATCCTTCCGGCAGAGTTGTAGAGCGCGACTCAATTGCATCACGGAGACTTGATGAATCCTTTGACGGCTTATGGGCTCAGATTGAGAAATTCTTTGAGAGGGGCCGGGAGTATGCGATTTCAAAAGAGTATAACGAGGTAAACTTTGGAAAGAGGGAGTTGAGAATCAATGCAGAGTGGTTAGATGGACTGGGGTTGGAGGAATTTCACGCCACGGTGGGTCGGCATATCCGAGTCAGTAGTATGCTTGCTCGAGACAGGTTGGTTAAATGCCCACCCATGTGGTACCTCCTATTACTAATTTTAATGCAAAGCGTTAAGGACAGGATGAGTTCTGGGAATGGAATTAACTTTTCCGGGTTCACTTACCAATTACTGCGGTCCAATGACTTTTGGCACTTATACCGAACTGCCAACTGCCGTCTACAGGTACGTCTGAATTTATGGGGGGGTTGGGGAGTACTTACAATAGACTAGATAGCGGGCACTGATCAATGCGGGAACATCACAGCAGGGATCGACTTAATTTCTAGATACCTGGCGAAGACGCCTCTAGTGCCGCGGAAGCCTACAGTCTAACATCTCCTCCCCTAACCACTGAGTCTGGCGCCAAAATTGGCAAATCTGCCGGCAATGCCATCTGGCTCAAGGAGAATCTAACTACACTCTTCGAGCTCTACCAGAGACATCCACCCTCTTTGCGGTAGTGAAAGGAGCCCTTAAGCTAATAACCCCAAGTTCTTCGCAACCCTTCCTGATACCCACGTCCAAAATTACCTCCGAATGTTCACTTTGCTTCCTCTCCTCGAAATTGCCGCGGTCACTCAGGCTCATATTGCAAACCCTGGATCCCGAACCGTTCGATGCCTCCTGGCAAAAGGAGCCGTCACCCTTGTCCACGGCTTACAGATGGCCTCGGAGGCGGGATTCGTAACACAATTTGCTCTTTCCGGTAGAAGGAGAAGCGGCATTTTGCGCAGCAGAAATCTTCTCGGTGTGGGGCGATCGGGTCGTCAAGATACCTAGAGGAGGGGTTTTTAGAGAGATGATCGCCAGGCTTGCTAGGCGGGAAGGAGCTGTCAAGACGAGGGGTGCTGTGGAGAATATTGCCAAAGGTGGCGGGATGTATGATTGATTGAAAAATGAGAAGATTTCCAATGGAATGGCGACGGTGGAGGAAGGGTCGTTAGTGGATGGAGAAGTTCTGCTCTTGAGGGTGGGGAAAGGGAAGTTTACAGTTATTCGCAATCGCACGTGACGTTGTATTACCGAAAAATATCAACTCTCGAATTGTAACATATAAATCGATCGGCCAACAAGCAACTCCTCCTTCTCACTTTCACAGCCGACCACCCCAACCACCTTGGATACTCAAAGCCTCCAAGAGACATCACCGCCTTCTATATCTACTACCAGCTCTGCAAAAGAATTTCCGCCATGTCTGACCAGCAGGTTGATACTGACCAATCTCCCGCCACTGCACAAATCGGCCTCCACCCATCTCCTTCCACATCCCAACCTGGTGTCCCCCCAACTCCCTCCATCTCCCAATCTTCCTCACAAGTTCCATCACCTGGGGGACCACACAACATGCACTATTATCTTGCCGAGGGGTTAGCAGGGGCAGTGCATAGAAAGTTTGTTGATAACCGCACATTTGTGGGAGCGATCAAGGCGCAAAGGAATGCATTGGGGGTGCGTGGTGGACAGTACCTTATATTTTCATCGGTAACGGAGTCATAACTCGACAAAGTTCAACGACTGAGGGACACTCGCTACAAGAGGCTCCGCTTCTTCTACCTCAACAAGCCGGAAACTTTGATAGTCAAACCCATAACGATCGGTGGTATCCACGAGCAAGCGACGAGTGAATTTGCTGAAATGTTGAAGGAGAAGGTAGCGAGGATTCGGCCCGGACTAGCCAAAGATCTGAAGGATATGAGAGGGATGACCTACAAAGGGAACTCGGGCAGAAAAGAGGCGGATTCCGCCTTCAGGCCAGAATCATCCCGCCCCACAAGAGCACATTGGCCGACCCTCGTCGTGGAAACCGGTGTATCGCAATCACTTAGTCAATTGCGAGGGGCCGCACGATGGTGGCTCACCAACTCAAGGGGCAATGTTAACATCGTGCTTCTTTTTTCGGTCGATGAAGAAAATCGGAAATTTTTAATTGAGCAATGGGAAGGTTCCCGCCCCGTGGTCACTACCCGCTCTCAGTCCAATAATCCTAATGTGACCCCGATACGCACCGGCCTGTTTGACATCCCTTCCTTCAACCTCTCCGAAACCGCCCTCATTCCCCAGGTCGTTCCCCCCCCCGAAGCAGCCGCTTTGGCCCCGGCCGACCCACTTGGACCCGCCGCTGTAGTCCCGGCCGACCCCGCCGCCATCAGCGAAGCTATAAAATTGAATTTCGCAAAACTCTTCGATCGTGTACCACTGAACGAGAGCGAAATTGACATCGTCTTCACCTCTCTCGATTTTGCTCACGGGATGCACGGCCTCTGGCGGTTTGAGCCTGCGATAGACGGAACTGTCAACCCACCCGCAGTCACAGCATAGACGCTTTAAGGGGCCCCACAATTGGTCTGGTTTGTTTCTTGTGGAAATCACTACTTGTTTCTTTCTACCTTCTTCCGCTTGCGGAACTTAAAAGCTTTGCATCATTCACAGAGTGGCTGCTTTTTTTTTGTTTTCACAATATTTTTTCGATTTGGCTCTGACACCGCTTTTTAATCACAGATTGCCTGGTCTCGCGCATGGTCCAAAATAAACATGGGTTCTTCTTGGTTCATTAGGGGTATTTACTTGTCTGTCTTCCTGTTCTCTTTTTTCTTTCCTTTGCTCCCTTTATTTCTACCGGGTATGGAAGGGTTTTCCTCTTTAGAAGCAACAGCCCAACCTTTACTGGTTCCGCTTCTATTCGGAGCTTCTCTATTTTGGCTGTCGGTACTGCTGTTGTCGCTTTCTTCTTGTAAGCGGCGAGCTGCCCTGGTCGGGTTTCTGGTCTATTTAACTACTTAAAACCTCTGTCGAATAAACAAAAGCAATAAATCAGGTGCCGTTTGGTGCGACATACTTTAGGTTTCAACCGTATTTACTAGGCAAACCCTAGATTGTAACCGTTGGACTATTTGGTAAACATAAAATTCCCAAACATGGTTTAGAAAGAATTTCAAACTATGGTTCGCAATCTTGGTGCTTTTACGTTTTTTTCTCTGCAGTGTTTTTCAAAATTTTGGACTGTTTGGTGCTAGTGATTTTGAAATCATTGTTCGTAACTTTACACCAAGCTGTCAACTAACAGGTTGCTCTCCTAATTCTACGCATTATGCGTGCTTCCTCTCGTCCCTTCACCCCATTTGCATTCTCATCACAACTACACCCTCTTCCACCCCCCTTCCGCTCCTCCTGTCCCTCCTTGTATTCAAATTCCACAGTGGGGGAACTTGGTCGGCAGTGGCCTGCTACACTTGAGATATCAATGTCCGGCGTTTGAGTTTATCCTAGAGTTCCTGTGCGGTTTTAGAGTAGGCTCTCTTATTATGGAAATGGTAAACGTGGGCCAAGAGTACCTGTGTTTGTGCTAGTTTTCCGGCATTTTCTCTTCACCCTTGCATCAGCTCAGGGTTCTTCCCAGCCAATTTATCTTAAACAACCCCCATCCCTGTAATCCTATTCCGCAGGGCAGAGATTTCGGCGTCAGAATCAACCTTCAAAAACTCAGATCCCATTTTACCGCATAATCAACTTCTCAATGACAAAACCTAAACCCTCCATCACCCATGTTGAAAATCTTCTGAACCCCGAGAATTAAAAAATTTAAGTTTTGTGCCTTGCCCACGGGAAACAAATTCCAACGACCATGCCCTCTAAACATGTAAATACAAGCCTCTCAGAGCGACCGCAATTTATTGCGGCGTACGTTCCAAACGTAGACTCAATCAGCCACAAATTTGGCCCAAACACAACCGAGCTCGATCTCACTATCCGAGAAGTAGACGCCATGCTCACAGATCTCCTTGATGCTCTAGACGCCCGCAACCTCACTGACCTCATAAACATGGTCGTGGTGTCAGACCACGGCATGGCCAGCACCTCCCGCGAAAGGCTAATTTATCTCGACGAAATAATCGACATGTCACTTATTGAGCACACAGACGGCTGGCCACTCTACGGCCTCCGCCCATTTTCAAACGTGAACATAACAGCTCTTTACGAAACTCTCCGCTCGGAAACCCTTGCGGACCAGGCAAAGGGCAAGAAATATTGGGACGTGTATCTACGCGATGAGAACATGCCCGCTCGCTGGCACTTTTCTAATAACAATACAATAGCTCTGCTGTGGGTTGTTCCCGAGACGGGATATGCTATCGTTACTAGAGAAGAATACGACGTGGATGCATCTGATGTAGGAAGGTATGAGCCTGCAGGGTTGCACGGATATGACAATTTACATCAGTTGATGAGAGCGATTTTCGTTGCGAAGGGTCCCGCATTTAGACACCTGTATCGGAAGGGGCGGAGTCAGGAGAGAGGAAGAGGAGGGAGGTGATGTTGGTATTGTTGTGGAGGAATTTGGCAACTGGGAGATGCACAGAATCATCTGTGAAAGTCAGGGGATTGGCGAGGCCGTCGGCGGTACCAACGCGACAATCAAAGATTTTGCATTCAAAGCCGTTAACGACTTGCCGGTGGCAGAGGAAGAGAAAGGAGAAGAGAAGGGAGAAATTGACACATCTACTAGTATGCAGGCGGAGGAGTCTATTACTCCCACTGTTACCGCTACTGTCCCAACGAGTGCAAATGAACGCGTAGTCTCCATTCAAACAATCCCGGCAGACCCTAATCTGCAACCAAATCCCGAACCCACGCAACTACCTTAGGCGGGGCAAGAAGGAACTGAAAGCCCCCATTCCGAGAGCTCTGGAGAAGAAGAAAAGAAACCGGAAGACATGAATGCGTGGGAATACGAAAAGTGGAAAGCCGAGAAATTGAGGATTCCCCTGGGGAAGTGGTAGGAAGGGGTTTGGGTCCGCGATGATTGAGATTTGCAAGGGCTTTCATTTAGTCTAATCGTTGGGTTAATGAGCGTTTTCTTTTTTCCTTCTGCTGTATCTATTTTTAGTTTCCCTCTGATGTCTGAGTGGAGGTACTTGTTCCAGGCAAGAAGTATCCGGAGGCAGGGATTCGCAATATATATCGCAGAAAATCCATGCGTATCACAAAATCACCACTTGTATTTCCGGATACTTCTTGCCTGGGACAAGTAGGTCCGAGTGGGTTCTTTGAGGAAGGGGGGGGGACTGCGCTGAGGTGGATTAGGGAAATGGTGAGTACTTTTTTATTTCTTTTTTCTTTGCCATTTTTCACTTTTTAGAGGTTATTATCGGAAGAGGGGTAATTTATGACTTATTTTGCACGGGAGTACGTTTGTATCACTTCTTTTGGTTCTCTTTGCTTTTAAAATTCAATTTTTGGCTAAACGACGACAATACATCATTTCCACTACGAAAAGCCCTTGAAAAAAAAAAAGCTGAGCCTATGCAAAGAAATCCCCAGACAAAGTAGAAAGAATGTGAGTTCAGGTATCCACGCTTGCTTTTTTTTCTTTTTTTTTGGGACGGCGGGGCGGGGGTTTTAATATTTCTATCTTTATTTTTTTTATTTTTTTTATAAAAAAAAAAATTATTATTAAAAAAAAAAAAAAAGGTGGGCCAGGCCTTACTTGATCGGGGTCGGGGCCGGGACCTCAGTGGAGGGAGGGGGGACGTGAGGTTGCGCAATCATCTTCCAGATGTTAGCAATATACTACTAGTAGTGAGGTATAGAGGGGGTCTTTCTCACATTTTTTGTCAAGAGAACGGCAACAACAGCATCCGGAGAGTGGTCGACAACCCAGACCACAACCTATAGATTATATTAGTACAAGTGAAACTTATAAGCCCGACAGCCTGGGAGGAGAGAGAGAGGGGGAGAGGAGAAAAGAAAAAAAAAGGAAAATCAGTTAGGTAGGACTTACACCGATGCCAGCAACAGCGGCAGCCCAAAAGGCGGACATCTGCCAGCCGACCAAGCGGTGTGCGGCCTTTAGCAATGCGAAGCGTTCATAAACGTCCTATCTCCAGAGTCAGCAAGCTGTATCACCATTGTAGATTAGGGAGGAGGGGAAAAAGAAAAAAACCTTCGCCAGATCACCAAAACGGTGCTCGACTTCCGAGAGTCGTTCCCACTATTATATTATAGAGTTAGAATAGGAAGGAAAAAAGAAAGCCCGACCGCTTGGGAGAGGAGAGATAGAAATAGAGAGAGAGAGAGATAGAAAGAAAGAGAGAGAGAGCGAGAGAGAAAAAGAAAGGAAAAAGGAAAAAGGAAGGGGGGGAAAATTCAACATACGATACGATCCTTAGTCGACCCGGGCTGCTCCTTGTTGGTCGGTTGCGGGGTTGCCTTTGGCTCGGTAACCAGCTTTGCTTGCTTGGCCTTTTGTTCAACATACCTCCTGCCCGACACCCTTGAACGATTTGCCAATCTCATACCGGTATGGCGGAAAGGTCTAATGGCCAAGCGAAACATTGGACAAAATGAGGGAGGGGAAGAGAAAAGGAAGGGGAAAGACAAAAAGAAAAGAAAAAAAAGAAAGAGAAAGAGAGAAAAAGGAAAGGGGAAGCGAGTGGAAGGGAGGAGAGTGGTGAGGGAAAGAGAGAGGAAAGGGGTGTGCAGATCCCTATTTATCCCTTGGGGGGTCTGAAACAGTAAAATTCGTAGCCAGGCACACCAATCTGAGAAAAAATCCCAAATAGGAGACTTGGCGCTTATATAACATGCAAGTGATATCAGGGTGCAGCAACCGAGAAGTGCAGAGCGAAGCAAGCGCAATGAAAACTAGCTGAAGAATAAATGCCAGAATAAGCTGAAAAGTCAGGAAAGCTATCTACAAATTTGGCAGTAGAAGATCCTTATGCCGGCTCTCGTAACAGCGCAAACACAGAGGAAAGCCGCATCCCGGCCCATTGCAGCCAAAGCGAGTTGAGGTTGCGCGAACACCTTTTTGCTTCATTCCACGGAGGGTAAGCCGGCATTGTGCACAGCCGACCTTAGAGCTACCTCTCCGTAAGAATTGGTGTTCAATTGAAGTTCCCTGAGAAGATGGGAGAGAGGTATGGTGCTGGAGTTCGCTATACCGAGGGGATGTAGTTTTCCGTGTATAATAAGGTTTACGTGGGGCATGATTCTTCTGCCCGTACTTCTTTAGTAGAAGCTCTGCTAGGAGAAGGCGAAAGGTTCGTGAGGTATTAGGATACTGATAGGGTGGAGAGAGGCAGCGAGAAATAAGAAATGAATTGATTACTGTTGTATCCACGAGCCAATAGAAGATTGGAGGCCAGTTGCGTAAGCACTTCAGTTGGGTGAAATAATAACTCCGGTACTAATCGGCAACGTCAACCCCCACCTTATATCTATTATAGTCATTGGTAATGACTGGGATTGGGACATTTGTGCGCTCTGCTACCCCAAATACACAGTGAACTGCAGGACCATTACTGCTTGTAATTCGGGGCTTTTTTCACTCAACAATCATTCACTCCTCAAGAGTGTGGATAGTTGTTAAAAAGTGGACAGCGCTGTTGTCCTGCCACTGAATACCTAACACCTTGACTTCCTGCCCAACTGGCCCACCAGACATCTCATTCCATGGAATACCCTTCCGATCATCATGGAGTTTTACTGAAAAAGCTCCAGCATTTATCTGTGCAGTTCCACATCCCCCAATACCCAGGTTTCGAAGCTTGGTGAAAAGGGCGACAGAGGGAAAATAATTGACCATATAAATGTTAAAATGCAGCCCAAAAGGATATGGCAGGGAGGAGGCAAGTTGAAAGACGGTGGACCCAGTTGGAGTAAGATCTTCCTGAAGGATCAGGCCAGCACAAGAGTTTGATCGAGAGGCGAACAACCAGCTATAGGTATAGCCAATATCGCAGAGTGCAAAAACCTTATACCCTTCAGTAATAGGTTTGCTAGGCATACGGTAGGTATGATGACTTCGTCCACCAAACCGAATCATCATTTCATCAACGGTAACATTTGATGCCGGGAGGTATTACTTTTGACACCGGGACTGGAGTATAGTATTGAGTGGTTCGAGCTTCTCAAACCACTCTGAGTGTGAGAGTTGCAATTCTGGGTCCGAGATATGCAAGTATCGTTTAATTTGACAAAAGCGCTTGAGACCCATCGCCCGAATTGTTGATCTTCTATTGTCCCTCATATCACAGAAGGCTTTTGGACCCAGCCCGCCTCCTCGTTTCGCTCCCATATGAATCAAAAGGGCTAAAAAGACCCTCATCTCTGTTGCCTTTACTTTCCTCCATTCACGGCCAAACTTCACCACTTTGCCTCCCGCAGGCAGCATCCCTGACTTCCCCCCGGCTCCTTTTGCCTTTGCGTACTCATTCGTCCTATCGACTAGCAAATCGATAACCCTATTGTCCCAGAACAACTCAAATACCTTTAGTGGATCTGCCTCGCTGTCTTCCCATGGCAATAATGGCTGACAAAGGTGCTCATGCCGGGGCCACAGAGGTACATAAGGCTGCTGATCGGATGGAACGTTGGATGATGGTATCGGTAACTTAGACTTCTTTCGCACACGGGATTTTTGCACATGGGGTTCTCTCACTACCTTGCCGTTGGTAGAAATTGAAGAAAGTGGCTTCCGTACTTGGGTAAATTCTGACATTTCTGGTATTTCTGCCCGCTGAACTCTACTCTTTGAAATCAATCTGCGATGGCTGACGTTGCTATGTAGCTCATAAGCTTAACCCTTTTAGGTATAGTGTTTCTTATAATTGGCGCTGTGTGCCTGGCTACGAATTTTACTGTTTCAGACCCCCCAAGGGATAGTGAGCCTGTCGGCCAAAATTTCGCCAAGTCAACAGGGGTTGGCGAAATTTTGGCCGACAGGCTGACCTCTACTATACGTCATTGCGTGACTTGTAAAACGAGGGCCTAGAACCCTCGGCTAGAACCCTCTGAATGCCAACCCTCCGACTGCCTAAGCGAACATCCATCCCTCTGGAAACTCTAACGGTACCGTACCCGTCATAATGGGTGAACACCGTTCTCAGCGTTGACAGGTAAAATCTTGTCTTATGATTAGAGTACATCTTGGTAGGAAGGTGCCGGTGATCCAACAAATGAGGTATAATAGGAACAGGGCAGTTAATCACATTGCCGAATCCAAATTTTCTGTTCCCAAGTGTTATGATACGGTATTACCAAAGACTTTATATGTAGCATCATTGGTGGAGAACTGGACTTTGCACTAACTTAAGGTAGAAGAAATCGTTTTTGGGCTTAACTTGGCGCACTAACCGAGAGTGATCGACTTGTGGAATAAATGGCGGTGGAGCTTACCTAATGCCCGGGGTAACCTAAAGTGGACGGCAGAGCGTTGGGTTAGTATATTAGACCAGTATTAGCACTCGTATATACTGTATCATACTTGCTCTCTGCGAAAAACCTATAATCGTTCAACTACGGTGCTCTGCGGTCCGGCAGCTGCGCTGTGGTAATGTGCGGACGGGGGTGTCCTCTGCCTGTATGTCTGTATGCCCGTCTATGATACTGTGCATTGGGATTATGGTACAGCTTGAGCCCGCACTGCACTTTTATCAAAGTGATGCATATTCTTGTAACATGCTGTGTTCCTTCCTTTTTTTCCCTTTGCTACGGTCAGCTTTTAACCAACCCTCTGTCTGCCCGGCTATCCAAAATCTATGTGTGCATTCGAACTGCGACGCTGTGCAGTTAACACTCCCTCCCAGCACGATAGATACTTGTAAGGTGCAGTAGATACTGTAGCATATGCGTATGTGACCGTCTGGTCCCAGCTTTCCGCCTTTTTTGGAATGCGTCCTGCGCCTCCCGTACAGTGTACAACTTCTACAAGACTTGTACCGAACCCTGCAGTATGTGGTCTGCACAAGTTACATCTATTCAGTACGTGTTGACAGCCCGGCCACCGGTATCTCTGTAATTTGAATCCTCCCCCTCATGCAGACTATCGCGTTCCTAGAGTGATCAATCGAAGGCTACCCTGCCGATAACCCCTAACCCTTGGTTTATATACAATACATCCTTCCCTCCTTCATTCTCTCCATCCAGCCAATCGACGGACCCACTTTGGTGCTAGCTCAATTTTGATTATACCGGTTCCCTCCAGCTGCTGCTCCGAAACAGGATGCCGCCCTCTGTCCGGCTCGATTCTTGGTACCTGCTCGGAGAATCCCGAATTACCGATAGGCGCGAGGAGGGCGAGGAGAAAGGGAATAGAAATTGGGTAAGGAAAAAATAAATAAAAATAAATGTTATTCAAATCCAGTTGTACTCGAGCACAACCCTCGATTGCCGAGGCATGAGAATCCTACATATCGGGGACTCTCGCTCGTTCCCCGTATCTAGGAACCCCCCTAATCGTTCAATTATTCCCGAAGCCTTTTTTTCTCTTTTCGAAACTTGAGCCCTAGAATAAGACCCCTCTCCAACTTGGTGAGCACCGGTATCCCATTAACTTTAACATAGCAATAACCATGCTGTAAGGGTATTCTTCACCGCGGTTAAAGTCTTCACGTTACCCCTTCAATTCAATTTCCTCCCAGGTATCAAGAATATGGCGATCACCCAGGAGAAAAAAAACAAAAACCTGGGAAGAAATCCGTCCAAATTTATTACTATGTAACGTAAGACGACCAAGCTGCTGACAATTGAATTTCTCACTATCCCATAACCCCCATGAAAATCAATTCGACTACAACTGGTAATCTTGTTACTCACCGGCGACCCGGACCATGGTTTTAGAAATTTCGAAAAAAGTAACAGCAATAAGGAAAGGCGATAAAAAGTAATGGATAATACTGTATGAAAAGCATGAAAAGAAGAATGAAAAAAGCTATACCATACTGAAGCGTGACCCCTGATTTTATGTGAGCGAAGCAAACCAATCTATGAAACCCCAAGTATTCTGTGTAAGAAATCTAGGCCTATCGGTAGTTATTTATGTCGAGTGAAAAGCACTAGAACCGGCTGCGTCCAAGAGGTGCACTGTTAGAAGAGGTGAAGCCTGCAGGCAAGATCATTGTTAGGAATTCAACTACCTAGGGGTTTCAGCGTAAAAGCTTACCTCCACCTCCACCACCACCGCGGCCGCCACGGCCACGGGATGATCCATAGCGGCCCCCACCACCGCCAAAGCCAGATCTGGACATGTCAGCCAACTCTGGCGGGATCTGTTGTTTAGCTTCTCTCAAGACAGTGAGCAAGTCTCTGGCTTGTTTTGCATCGTTTGTGGTGAAGAAGGTGATAGCGGTCCCACGGGCACTATAACAGATTAGCTTCCTTCTTGGTAAATAGGTAGAAATGGTGTCGAACTCACCCTCCACGGCCAGTTCTGCCAATGCGGTGAACATAATCTTCAGAGTTATTTGGGTAACTGTAAGGTTGCAATTAGTAAATTTTCAATCTTGATTGGCAATGGAATGTTTATACTCACTCAAAGTTAATAACGTGCGTGATGTTACGAACATCTTGCGACGTACCAAGTTAGCATCACACCACTAGCGAAAAACACTTGGCCAAAAACTAAAACTTCCTGTGCAAGGCGGCATTCTGCGTCTCACTCTCACAGCCTTCAATAACTTCATCATTGCATAAATCCAGGATCCTGTGCTGTTTGAACCTCGGGATGTGCAGCGCAGTAGCGAATAACCAGGCAACATTACCTCACATTACGAAAATGAGGCAATAGAAGGCCAATGGAAAAGGCCTGAAAACTTATATCGCTGCACCCCGAGATAAAGTTCTCATGGGAGAAAACCAACAGACACCGGAATAGAAGCAAGATATGGCAGCAAGTCCGGCGGAGTATCGAGAGAAGAGCATCTGTACGCTAACACACGAGGGGGAAACGGGGTTAAAGAAAAGGCATGCAAATATCATACCAATGCCACGACTGGCCACGTCGGTAGCAACCATTATTGGGCTCTTGCCCGTTTTGAATTCGTTGAGAACCCAATCACGTTCGGTCTGCTGTTTGTCACCATGGATGGCAAGGCAGGGCCAGCCATCTTGACGAAGGAACTATATAGTAGTTAGAATCATATGAAGGCAACTAGACAAGGATTTTGTAAATCATACTCTCGTAATATCATCAGCGGTACGTTTGGTACCTGTAAAGATCAGACATTTGCTATTCTTGTCATCCATTACTTTCTCGAGGTGCTTGATGAGCCTATAGAAAGCGTTAGTGGGGACCAAATCATGAAAACGCAAGAATAATTTACCTATCGCGCTTGTCATAATCGTTCATGACCTCCACTATCTGTTGAATGTTGTGATTGGCAGAGAGCTCCATAGAACCAATGTTGACCTGAATAAAATCGTTCAAGAAATCGGATGCAAGCTGTCTAACTTCCTTGGGCCAGGTAGCGGACCACATGCAAGTTTGACGATCAGGGCGAATTTGACCGAGAATCTTTCTGATTTGAGGCTAAGATTGAGTCAGCATTTTCATCCGTCGAACTTTTACATCAACCATTGTATTTCCCACCTCAAAACCCATATCAAGCATGCGATCAGCCTCGTCAAGAACAAGGTAAGTAACACGGCGAAGGTTAGTTTTGTTAGTCTCTAACATGTCGATCAAACGACCAGGGGTTGCAATCAACACCTCGACGCCACGGGACAGATCTCTGACTTGAGGCCCTTTAGGAACCCCTCCGTAGACACACGTGTTACGAATTCTAGAGGACTTCCCAAACTTAGCAACCTCTTGTTGGATCTGAACAGCCAGTTCGCGAGTTGGCGCCAAGACAAGAACGATAGGGCCATCTCCTGGTGCAAGGAGTGGTTGAGCATTAATATGAACGATGGCAGGCAGGCAGTAGGTTAGCGTCTTTCCGGAGCCCGTTTCAGCGATACCAACTACATCACGCCCAGAAAGCGCCATCGGCCAACCCTGAGACTGAATGGCCGTTGGTGCAGCAAATCCCTGAGCCTTAACTTCGTTCATAACATAGCCTAGCAAGCCAGGAGCATTAGTATCGTTTCAGGTAAACGCGTACCCAGGGAATGTAGATGAAAGATTAGAGCTTACTAGGGAATCCAGCTTCGTCAAAGTCAACGACGGGCTTAGGAACATCGCGGCCCTGTACACGCATTTGTTTTTCAAGGCGGAACGCCTCGATTTCTGCAGATGTGCGACTTGCGACAGTCGGTGCTTCCTTATCTATGAAATGTAAGTAGGCAGAACACTCGTGATAAAGAGATCAAAAACTTACAGAAAGACTTCTCAAATTTGGGAAGGGAATTCATATCTATCTAGCGTCAGTCTTCACAAATCTTCCGACATTAAGATTGAATGGAGTGTTACCCCATGACTGAGCTTTAAGACCTGCACCGAGGTTGCTCATGCGATCACCACCGGCACCACCCCCCCCATAGCCACCACCACCATAAGAGTTACCACCACCCCCGTAGCCACCGGCACCGCTGCGAGGTCCGCTATGATAAAGTTAGCGATAGTGTTTAAAAAATACACGTATCCGAGGTGTTTGTCCCGTATCTAAAAGGGTGGCAAACATGTTCCTGATGACAGAGATAGAGACGAACCCGTTAGAATATCCATTAGATCCACCGCCGTATCCACCACCTCCCCCGCCACCATAACCACCACCTCCACCACTATAGCTGTTTCCGCTGCCACGGTATGCGTCGTAGGCCATGATCAAATTTTTTCAAGTAAAGCTAAGAGGAAGCGAGGGCGTGATCTCGGAAAAAAGGAAGGCCCAAGAGAGCGAGGGGCACTTATTCAGTTGTCAAGATGGAGATCTTGAGAAATGGATAAGGGAAGAAAAGTGTTTAAGAGAAAGTTGCTGTTGAGAGAAAGGGGTGATGAGGGAGGTTGAGGAAGGGATGAGAGGAGGTCAGTGTGAGGTCGCCGAAATTTTCTTGTTGCCAAGAGAATGAAGGCGGCAAGCCCCAGCGTCTTGGCAAAGGTATGACTAAGCGAAGCGACTGATCTCGGTTCGCCTGGTGGCGAAAGAATTAGAAAGAAAGAGAGTGAAGCCCACAGGCAGAAAGTTGTTCTTTGCCGCCTTTGCTTATGTGTCGTTCTTAATGAGTTTCCCCAATTACCTTGCCAGAGAGTGTTAGCTAACCGCACATGTGTATTTCAATAAGGTCTAGATGCAGCTTTACAATACATTATAATTTTCCGAGGCTCTAGTCGAAGAGCTATTACTCGAATACTTCATGGTTGGGAAACTTTTCAAGGACATGAGGAGATAGTGGAATCTCTCGTGAACTACGGTAGCAGTATTGCTGGGTCTTCGCCTGTTTTATGAGCCGCCAGCAATAACTTATGAAGGCCCAATTAGCCCATAGCTTGGTGAACCTAGCAATTGTGTTTTCTGGACCTCCACGAATGCCTGCGGCTACAAGTAGAATGATGACTGTAGCTATACTCTACCGCAATGGCACCTAGCGCTCTGCCCTTTCTCTAATTGTTTCCCCTCCTGGAGTAATTTGGAGGTCTTTGAGCGAGCCCTAAGTTCTAATTGGGATCTGTAACGATATAGAACTCGAGGCAAATATGGACTTAGGTTGTCTACCACTCCCTAGGGACAAATTGTGGCACTTGGTAGGGGTGAGTTCTGGGCTCTGTTGATTTTTTGAAAAAAGAGAACTTCGGTTTACGGGCTCGGGGCAGGGTCGGGGGCGGAATCACTGCTGCTGGGGAAGCTATCGTAGGGTTGCTAGAGTGTGAAGGTGAAGTAGAAGTCGAACTAGGTTTTCATTTCTAAATCCAATTGAATGTTCGGGATAATATATGTAGCCTTTTTACTAAGCAGCTCGAACAATGGGAATGAGCTCGGCGGAGAAGTATTATAAGGCTTGTCCGTTGGAGATTAATGATAAACCGCCAGTATGATATGATATGATAACAACAATAACTATGCGGCCAAACACGCCTCTCCTAACAATGCAATAACACAAAGGGGGCTGGAATTACATACATGATTTCTAGTCCTCCTGGCCAGGGAGGAGTCGTCTAAAAGGCCATGAAAAAAAACCTGGACTATGAGATGTCCCTTCGTACATTTTAAAGCACTTGGACAAACAGCATTGCTAACTTGTGCGATGCAGAGAATATGTGACCAGACAAGCTAAAGTCTTCAATGTCGTGACAGGGCCCGTCCAAAAGATTATTGGCCAAGATTTAGGCCGTTTTCAGCTTTCGCTAAATTTTTGCGCCAAAATCACCGCCTTTTGCACCAAGGTGTGAAATCCGGGAACGGACGAAGGGCCCGGAAGGGGTCGACTGTAAAACGCAGATAAGTAGCCCAAAGTACCCGTGAACGCTCTGGGTTGCCAAGTTTTAGAAAGGCTCTTCGTCCGCATACCGACCAGTGCCTCTAAGGACTGTGCAAGACGCAACCCAATGACCAGTGGGCCACCGGGAGACAAGAATTACAGCGGGAGACCTAGACAGTGATGGATGTATCCTTTATGGTAAGCCTTCTCAAGACGCGCCTGGCGTCGGGGCGTCAATTGGCTCGGGCCTTTAGAGCTGCGTTCCCGCCCCACTATCTTTGGCTGTGGGGAGTGTATTGGCGGTTGAGGCTAGGACATAGTCCTCTCTTTATGCCCTTCCTCCCATAGAGAAGTATCCGGAAAAAGAGAGAATAAAAGCACCAAGAATTGTGTTTGTAGAATTGTGTTTGTATATGTGGTGGTAGTAATAGCCGGTTCCCCTCCTATTTCGCGTTGCTCATAGTCGGGAAAAGCAAGTGCAACGCAAAAGCAAGTGCAACGCAATACAACGGGGTTTGTTTTTTTGTTTTGGTTGAATTAGTATTGTCAGGGGACAAAAATAACCGCGGTTCAACGATTGATGGCAACGCACTCCTCCTCATCACCCCGCACTTCCTACACTACCTAAACAAACTCCTCTAGATCAACCAAAACTAAACCATCCTGTCTAATTATTTTTTTCAATAAACTATGCCTCCTATTCTTCGCAGTCATGCCAAAAAACCTATTCCCTCTAAGCACCTCTCTGAATTTACTAGGGGGAGGATCCTTGGGTTACATGAGCCTCAAATGGGATCTGAGCAAATTTCCCACTACCTTGACATTCCTCCCACCACTGTCAGAAACACAATTGCAAAGGGATTTCAAGAGGGCAAGGAGAATGTGGGCAGAGGAAGACATCCTAAGACTACCAGGTTGCAGGATGAAACCATGGTTGGGGAAGCTCTCAAAAATTGTCACACTACCTATTTTGAGATTGCTAAAAAAGTTGCACCCAATGTCTCTATCAAGACAGTGAAGAGAAGAATTGCACAAAAGCATCTTAAAAAATGGGTGGCACAAGAGAGAGCTCATTTGGATGAAGATCTGGCTCAAGAGAGATTGGAATGGGCATTAGCCCATAGGCATTGGACAAGGGAGATGTGGAGAAGGAAGACAATGTGAGGGGATGAGGTATCTGTGGAGAGGGGTGGAGGAAAGAGGAGAAAATGAGTATTCAGATACCTAAATGAGAAGTGGAATAAGGATTGTATTGAACCTACTGCTAGGAGAAGAGAGAGAGGGATTAGCCAGATGATGACTGGTGTTTTTTATGGTCAAACTCATGGTCTTTTTTTACCTGTTTTTCCTGATCCTTCTTCTGCTAGTGGTGGAGTTACTGGAAAGTCAATTATTGATGTCTATGATCATTATGACTTTCTAGGGATATGGGAGGACATCAGGAAGAAGGTTGGAGAAGAAGAGGTATTTTTTATCATTGACAATGCTAAGACTCACTTGCCTTTTAGGAGATAGCTCAGAAGGCAGGGAATTGCTCTTCTGGAAATTCCTGCCTATTCACCAGATCTCACTCCAATTGAAAATGTTTGGTCTCTGGTGAAAGATAAGCTTCATAAGAACTATCCTGAGCGCTATCTTATGAGGGGTGATGTCAATGTGGTCAAGAAGGAAATAGAGGAGGCAATCACTGATTGTTGTGAACTTCTTGACCCAAAGGTTTTTGATACTTTGGCAGGGTCAATGGTGGATAGGGTGGAAGCAATTATTAAGGCTGATGGATGGTATACCAAATATTAATATCTACTATTTGTTTACAATTTTTTAATTTTCTTTTGGTTTTTATGATAGTGGAGTTGGTGGGGGAGGCAGTTGTCATTGCCGAAGATTTTCACCATTGATACCGCGGTTATTTTTGTCCCCCGACAATAATGTACATAACCCAAATTAAAACAAATTATTTTTCAAATTTACTGCTTACTAGTAAACTTCTGCTTAACCATCACGATCGAACAGCAATACCAAATCAGCGAATGTGATGGCCGATACTACTGAAAAGCTTGCCATAAAGCAACGATTAGAGAGAGCCTTAAAGTGGCTAGAAGAGGAACCTACTGAGACAGCCAGTACTGCGGCAGAAATCTTCGATGTAAAAGCTGTATCAATTCGATCACGTCAACTTCTCCAGTGAAAACAAGTACGAAATGCGCGCTGATCCTTTAACCGCCACGGTGGTAATAATCTTATCCTGACCAAAGCGCAAGAACAAGCTGTTTATCGGTTCTGCCGTGAGCAATAGGAGATGGGAATAGCTGCCACACCATCTATTATCTTTGCAGCAATCTGTCATCTTCGCCAAGCAGAGCAGCTCAACCCACTATCTCGAGTTTGGTTCCAGCAGTGGCTGAAGAGAAACCCCAATCTTCATACGATTAAAACAAAGCTGATCGCCAGAGCTCAAATTATGATACACAGCGAAGAGGACTTGAAAACATTCTTTTCCAACTATCAAGATGCTTTGTCCAAGTATGGTATCAATAGAGTCAAAAATATATACAATATGGATAAATCAGGCATAAGAATTGGATGTCCTTCAGGGGAAGTTGTGATTGTCCCCACTGAAGTTAAAGAGTTGTATACCTCGAGTCCAGAGAATTGCCAGTCAGTTACTATCATCAAAGCCATTTGTGCTGATGGACACCCTCCACTACAGCCACTAATCATTTGCCCAGAAGAAAAGATCATGGAGGCCTGGATACATGACAATCTGACTGGAGCTGAAGTAATCGCAGTTTCCACTACTGGATACACCAATGAAAACATAGCACTCGCCTGGCTTAATCATTTTATTAAGCATATAGATGCTGGTCCTGATAAGCATTAGTATATGCTTCTTCTTGATGGCTATATTTCTCACCGTAAGGAAGACTTCATAATTAAATGTCATGAGAATCATATCGTTCCTCTCGAATTTTCATCGCATTTAACTCATGTTCTTTGGCCTCTAGATGTCGGTGTTTTTCGCTCCTGGAAGCATTATCATTCGAAAGCAATCAATTGTGCCCTCTACTCACTAGAAATTGAGTACACAATTTCCTCCTTCTTTTGAGACTTGGACTCTATACATAAGGAAACCTTTCAACCATGTACGATTAAAAATTCCTTTAAGGATTCTGGCATGTTTCCGGTCTCCTTCAAATCCGCATTGAAGAAAATGCGCCAATACAATAACAAGGCTAAAAGTACCTTGGAGCAGCCCATGAGGGTGAATGGAGATTCTGAAGCTTCCTCAAGTCAGCCAATGATTTCAATGGAAGAGGGTGGAGATTTGGAGGTTCCTAGGCTACCTAGCACTTATTTTCAGTGTCAAAAGGGAATTGGAGAGTGGATTGATTGAGCAGAAGCCTTTAGTTCAAGCTCTAAAGAGCGGTTCCAACAATGGGCCAAAGAAACTGAAGTAGTTCAGGCAAAAGCACAACTTCAGGAGAAAACATACCGTAACGTCCAGACACGAATCCGTGAAGATGAACAACGCAAAGCAAAGTCAAGACGTGTGATTCAAAAAGGGGGAGTAATGACAATAGAGGAGGCACGATACAGAAAACAAGAAAAGGAGCAGAAGGAGAAATTGGCAGCGATTAAGAGAGCAAAAAAGAATATTCAAGTGGCTGCGAATAGGGCAAAAGCAGCACTCAACCGCCGTGGAATCGATGCTCGTAAGGCTGAAAAGGAAAGAAGAAAACAAGTCAAGAATCTTGAAACCCACGGTGGGATTATTCCAGCTGAGCTTTTGATTGCAATTCCAGACCCAGAAAAAAATCCAATACCAGAAGACCGCGAGTCACTCCAACCACCTCCCGACCTGTTACAAGCTTTATTACTACTTGATCCAGCCGCCCTAAATACCACCAACTTGAATGTAATTGATCCACAATTACAAGAAGACAATGATGAACAAACGGAGGTTGAAATATTTACTCAAAGGGAACAGATTAACAAGGGATATGAGACACAAAGGGGTAATATTACTGGAAATGATTATGAGGATCTGGCTGGTGAATCGGATACTGATTCTTCATGTATATCAGATAACTCTATCACCAGAAATGCTGATTTTATAGCCTTAAATTGAAGCTAGATAAATAGTTTAGAGATATAGATATGTGGTTGATAACTAGTATTATGTACATTACTAATTCAACCAAAAAACAAAAACCCCGTTGTATTGCGTTGCACTTGCTTTTCCCGACTATGAGCAACGTGAAATAGGAGGGGAACTGGCTATTAGTGGTTGATGGAGATGTTGATAGAAAGGAAGAGAAGGTTTTTTTTTTTTTTTTTTTTTTTTTGTTTTAATCTTAGTTATGCATTTGTTTTACTACTACATGGGTACAAACCAGACATGCATCGTCAGATATGGCCAAGAAAAAACTCGGAACTTCACCCCGACGCCAGCGGAAAAAGCCATCATCCCAAAACCCTCTGGTGTGGGCCCAACTGCACGATCCCTTGAACAAGAGAGAAGTACAAAGCCGGCTAAGTGGACGACAAAGTAAATCCCCAAAACCTCACAAGTAGGAAACAACAGGAAAACCACTTGCCGTAAACTCCTACCCCCAAAAAATCAAAAAACCTGTCCAAGGATAACGAACAAGTAGAGTAATGTCCCTTCACTACAAGTGAGAGGAAAGAAAAACAAAGTATAAACCCATAAGAAGGAAAACCCAACTAGACAAAACATAGAACAAGCTACATCAACGATCCAGAAAGGGGCCAGCCATCACCCTGTACGTAATAAGGGGCAATCATAATACCAAAGAGACTGAAAAACAATTACATCGATCCAATGCATTAAGTTAGTTCAAGGAGGTAGTGCAATACTATGAACTGCTGTAATCGAGGAGTGTAACCGTGGGCAATTGCGGGGGGCGAGTGGAGCCACCAGGCAGTAAGGGTGCCAGCCAAAAGGAGTGAGCGGAGCTGACCGTGTAAGCAGGGGGCGCCGGCAGGACATGGGGGTGGCTGTAACCGAGCCGCGGGACGAAACGACCAGACGAGGAGAGGTGGTGAAGGGTAAAACAAATTGCTAGAAACAACCGACACACAGGTCATGCCCGAATGTTTTCCGACCGAGAGACAAAGGCGAGTACCACGAAGTTACTGACTGAAGCTTTCCCCAGCAAGGGACAAGCCAACGACCAGGGAAGTACTTTCACCGAGGTCCGGGCACCGTAACGCTGACTGTAAACGTAGAAACAAGTAAAGCCGACCGTGGGCAATCGCTAAGCAAGGCTTGCGAGAGAGGGACGAGGAGAGAAGGTGAGAAGGGCCTTCAAATAACCCCTAGGACAACGCTTTCTCAAGGCGGAGCCATAGTAGAGGAAGAAGAAGGGAGTGTCATTACCCCTCTAGGCAACGAGGCCATAAGAGGAGGGGAGAGGGAGAGGATGGAGTTGACGATGATTTCTCATTGTGTTGAGATTTCAATCGCCGGAGGTGGAGAGGAGATCGTTCGTGGGGAAGGAAGAGGAGGAGGAAGCTCCCTTATATCGGCGGGCTAGAAGGGCAAAAACAGGTAGGTATTGTACATTCTGAGGAGAGGGAATAGGGCTCGGAATGAAGAAACTAATCAAAGTCTTAGGGCTAAAGATAAACTTTATGTTTATGATATGGGGTTGGCCTGATGGAGTAATAATATAGTGTAACTCGGATAATTGATCGCGGGGGAGCTCTGAACTCAGAAGAGTGCACCATGGTATTGATCTCCTGGGATCTTGACCACTCCTTGTTATTTATAACCTCTGTTTTCTATCTCTAGTAATCAGTTAAGCAGCTTTCCTATTATCCCTCCTGCCTCATGCCACGTTGCGTGTGGTATGGGCAATATTTATTGACAAAGGCCCAGAGAAACTAAAAGTGAGGAGAGAACGAGCAAGGATGCCAGCGAAAGCGATAATGGTGTTCAACTGGAACTAAGAATGAAAATGATTGCCCCATCCGCCTGGTGGATAAAAAATATTGCTAGGACTGTGCTAAGCTAATTTTTTCAAAGGAATAAGCTTCAATTTTTTCAAATAAAGCCCTTTCTTTTCATTTCTGCCCGAATTCCATCCACTTTGGACTTTCCCTGATGTTTTTGAGGAAATTTTCGCAATATAGGAGAGTGGTAATCGAGGGCACATTGTGGGTTGGTCCGTCATAGAATCTCAATCGGTGGATCATGGATTTGGGCAGGCTGCCTTGGAGCCTAAGCATAGCATGTCAGAATTAGAGCGAGTTAAAAATTTAATAGTTCCACTTATTTCACGAGAAGTGACATTGCCCTCCCAGTGTCGCTATCGGTGTTCAGTTTCAACGGGAGGATTTTATGGCACCTTAGCTGGCTTAATGGGTAAACTATTCCTTAGTTCGAACAACTACACTTGACTATATCATCGCTTTCCTTCGTGAAACCATTGGGGGCCCAGGGCAACATTTCATATAACTGTGCCAAGGTTCCTGCCGATTATGTAACTGCAAGCAATTCCAAAATCTTTGCAGCACGTCTATGACGTGTCTAACAGCTCAGCAGAAGATAGCAGCTCAATGGAAGATTTACCGCAACCAAAACACCAGACCCTGGTTTCCTCCACCTCAAGTTGCCAGAAATGTCAGAAACCTATACTGATGTTGAGGCAAGAGTTCAGGAAGCTTGTTTAAAGTTATTTGAACTTGAGAAACCAAACATTGCTGCTATCACTTGGGAGTATTGTATACCAGAAGGAAGATTAGGAGCATGAGCAGCTGGACGACAATCACGATCACAATAGCTTGTAGTAAATAAGAGCTTGTCTAAAGCAGATGAATTGGCCGTTTGCCTATACCTTAGAAGGCTTGATAAGATGGGCACTGCTGCAAGGCTACCAATGCTCACCAGGTGTGTGAATGCGATTCTCAAGCGCAACCATCAGCCTGCTGTGGAGTCTACTGATGCTGCCCCTACACCAATTGTGGGTCCTACCTGGTCTTCACGCTTCCCATAATGCTATCCAGAGTTTCATATTCGAAGGCAGAAGTCGCTTGATTACAACCGCCAAAAAGCACACCATCCGGAGGATTTGCTTAATTGGTATGAGCAGTAGAAGTCCCTTTATGAGGAGAAAGGGATTGTACCCTCCGATATCTACAACTTTGACGAAACAGGGTTTTGCATTGGTGTGGGCAAAGATCAGTGGATAATTACCTTAGATCCAAACCGGCAGTCCTATCTTGCTTCCACTAGCAATTGAGAACTCATAATCTCTTGTGAAATGATCAGCGGTGATGGCGAGGTACTTCCACCAATGCCAAAATTGCCTGGTGCGATTCACCTTCAGAATTGGTATACCAAGACCCAGCTTGATGGCGATATCCTACTTGGTGTTTCAGAGACTGGGTACTCCAATGACATGCATACACTTAAGTGGCTTTATCATTTCGACCACTTTTCATCGTGACAGCAAGTAAGAGTTTATTAGCCTTTACTATTAGATGGATACGGTTCCCACAGCACAATGGAATTCATTGACTACTGCGATAAAAAAAAAAAAATTCCCTTTTGCCTTCCCCCTTATTCAACCTATTTAATACAGCCGTTAGATGTAGTGGTCTTCCAACCTCTCAAGCACTATCATGCAGAAGCGGTTGAGTGTGCTGCTAGAACTGGATGTTCCGAATTCAATAAGATAGAGTTCTTAGCTGCTATTGGGTCAATTCGTGCACAAGCCTTTAAACACTCCACTATTCTCTCCTCATTTCGCAAATGTGGACTTCTCCCCAACGATCCTACAATTGTCCTTGCTAAGCTCCGCGAGTTTACCCCTCTTCTATCTATCAAACACAGCCTAATATCCCACCGCCACTCCTGCGGCCAAGTACTCCCCCGAACCAGCTCACCTCCAACTTTCTTACAACTCCACGAACTGTTCGTACCATAAAGCAATATGCAGACTACCTTTGGAGTGCAGATCCAACCTCAGCTGACTTTCGGACCTCTTTAAATTTCTTTATGAAGGGGAGTATCACTCTTGCACACATTAGGAAAATGTCGGAGAGGCGTCCACGGAGGTCCTGAACGCTCCTGGTCCACCAAGGGGGGTCTTGGTCCCCATGGTCCTCATGGTCCACTCTGATCTACTCTGATTCATATTTTTGAAAATTTTACCGAAAAGGTGGACCACGGTGGACCAGGGGGCGTCAAGGTGCACCACGAGGATCATAACCCCCCTTGGTGGACCAGGAGGGCCGTATACATTTTGCTGATGCATTCTGGTGTACAGGCATCGGATGATTTAGAGCACACACAAGTAGCTGAGGCAGCGAGAGCAAATCGACAAAGGAGAAGTCGGCGGGCAATCCAAAAGGGCGGGGTCTTATATGCAAGAGAGGCACGGTCAATGATTCAAAAGTGGGAGGAAGAAGATTCAGAAAAGAAGGTTCAATTGGCTCGACTCCACCTTGAATGATACAAAAAGGCCATCTTGAGAGAGCGAAACAAAGCCTGGAAACCAATTTTCAAGCAATTGAAAACCGCTACCCAGGCTATTCGGAAGCAGCATACTCAGCAGAACAAGTCCAGAAGAGTTGGGAGTCGCAATTGATCTTTATACTTAACTTTTTATTTCAATCTTATGTTGTGTGAATATCTTGTAACCTACTATTCCGCCTAGTGACAACACCAATCTTCAGTTTCTTACAGTTAAAACACATTAAACTAGCAGCCCAAACTCTCCTCTCAATACTTTGTCTCATGAGATGTATAATATATCTCGTTATACATCGCCGAGAGAAAAAATAGATATCCTACTGTGTTTCGACTACGAATTCTGTAGTGAGTGGCATTCCGAGGTAGTGTGAATGTGTGGCTCAAGGGGCCTCCTTGCGGGGGATTGGCCCGCCTATAACTTGAAATAGAGGTGATGGCCTACTCTGAGCCTCAACTCCTCATTTTTCACGTTGCTACACACAATGTAGTTGACGGAGTTGTATAGGAGGGATGGAACGACGAGGTGGTGATGATGGGCCGGGGTGATCAAGACCAGGAGGCTATGGAAGAAGGATGGAAGCAACGGCCATTTGGTCGGATGGCTTGCTTGATTTGATGAAGATATACTTCCCTTCCCCTATGTCGTGATCAGTTTGCTGTCAGCAAGGTGCCTAAAAGGGAGAACAACAGCAAACGTGGGGAATTCTGTTCGTACCTGTGGCTACAGAGGGAGACGGTTATTAGGGAGAAAGTGGTGAAGGGTGGAAGAAAGACCCTTTGTGTGGGAGGGACCCGGATAGCTAAAAGCCTCAGCACATTCTATCTAGAGGAGATAGAGCTGGTAGCCATAAAGGTAGTTAGAAATCCATGGCCAAAAATAAACCGTGTGGTTCGGACACATGTTCGGACTAACACACATCATGCAGTATCACTCGTTAAGGCGTCAGTTCCCATCACGGAATTTGCCCTAGCGGAGCATACATATAGAACACTGTTGTGCCGTAGAAATAAAAATGGAAGGTGCAGGACATTTTCTTCTCTCCGCCAGAGTTCACGGTAGACACCCCGCCATTGCGAAAACCCGTGATACCCAGAGCTGCCAAAGGACTAATTCCAAGGATTCGGGTGAGTACGCAGTTCTATTGTTAGTCTAGGGAAGTTTAAACGCACATACAGACTAGTCTATGGCACCGACTATCTACCACCAAAGCCCCGATAACTCCCTCAAAAACATTGTATCTTTCTGAAAACCACGGGAGTAGAGAGGGAGCATACATGAAAAACAAAAGGTATACATAAGGAAGGCAGAAAACGCCAAAACAAAAGCCGCGGGGTTTATCGTGAAACCTAGGCTGGGCGACATGCTTGGGCCCTGACATATTTCATACATTAGGGCTCAAAAGATCATACTTTACCAGATCTTCCACATCCTCCACCGAACTATTAATAAATTGTCTTGCCTCGAGAGCAATCCAAACCTTCAGCAATCCAAAGTCGCCCTTTCCGCCCTTGCCGAGCATTTGGGCTCCACTGCCAGCCCCGATCGACCTCAACATGGGTAGAGAGCTGCACATATCTCAGCCAAGAGCTTGAAATATCAGTCTGAAACGGCGTACCTTTTAAGAAGATCAAGATTTGGATCCAGACCGCGACCAATGCCCTCGAGGAGCAGGATCGATAGTACAACATTGATGAAATCTCCTTCCATTCGGACGTGATGGACTCTAACCATTTGCAAAACTTGGGTCAAGAGGTCGCCAATTTTGATATTTCCTAAAGCGAGTGTTCGGCTCTTCACGGCGAGGATAAGATGTTGCATCTTGAGGGCGAATATTTCATCGTCGATGACTGCTGAGGGTGAACGGCAACGCTCAATCATGAGATGTCCTACGCGGTATCCATCGAACTCAGCGATGGCGCGGAAAAGGTCTAGAAAGTTGCGACGGTTCACGGTGTTCAGCTCTGTCACAAGCCCGGTGTCAATGAAGATAAGCTGTGGCCTGTAGCCTTCATTGTCTAGTAGACTTAGTTCCTTTTGCCATTCTTGCGGATTCCCACGATGAGGCATGAGTCTTGAAATGACTTCTTCTGTTACTTCCTTGTGATTATTGGCACTTGTGGCGTTAGCCTTGCGGTCTGGAACGACCAGTGAGAACTGTGAGAAAGAAGGGAGTGGCTCGAGCTTGTAGAACCGGACCATTATGTTTCCAGGATGCAGATCCGCGTGGATAAAGTTATCCATGATTAGCATATGCTGGAGGTAGCTCAACCATCAGCGACCGGAATGTCTAATCAGGAGAAGATACAGACCAAGAAAGCGTCTAAACCCATGCCCGCCATCTCTTTTCGAAATGGCCCAGCCCCGGATTCCAAAAACGAACTAAGAGGAATTCCGTGTGCAAACTCTTCTATTAAGACCTCTCGCGTGGTGTAATTGCTGTAAGGCATAGGAAAGATGACCGTGGTTCTATCTCCAAAGTTGGATCGAAACCTGCCAAGATTATTTGCCTCGATACGCAAATCCATCTGCAATCTCATCATTTCACTGAACTTGCCCACTTCATCTGGGAGTGATAACCATTCAAGAGTTGGAACCAAATTGAGTAGCGACGCAAAGAAGTGCATAATTCTGAGATCCCGGTGGACTATACGGTCTACCTTGGGATGGAGCACCTTGATTGCTACGTACGAGGAAGGCACACCCTGATGGGGAGTTTTCTTTACAAGGACGTCAACCTTCCGCCGAAGGTTTTTCTTAAAATCCGTTCCGCTCTCTTCGTGTAACCTTGGCAGCAGATGCGGGCTCAGTTTAGCCCGATAGACTTGTGCAACAGCCCCAATTCCCAATGGCTTTTCGTCGAACTCCTCGAATATCTCATCAAAGGGTCTACCACCAAAAGCCTGAGATATAGTCCGTTTCGTGTCTCGAAGGGAGTGGGCGCGGGCATCAGAATGTAACTTTGACATCATCTCACACATCTCAGCAGGAAAAATGTCGGTCCTAGACGCTGCCCATTGTCCCAGCTATCCAAGTTAGTCACCAAGGCCTGGGGCACTGCGAGGGAGATACAGGGAGCACGGATTAATGAATCTAGCAGAGGGCCCACCTTAATAAATGTAGGTCCAGCCCGCTCCATAGATTTGATCAAAAAGGAATACCACCAAATAGTGCCAATACGTTCATTACTCCGGTCTGGGCGTCGTGGGCCGGCACAAACCAAGGGTATCGCTAGGATAACAGGTACGAAAATCACCACCAAATGCACAAAACGAAGCCCAGTAGCTATAGGTTCGATGATACATTCGATGGCAAGGAGCCGAGCTCCCTTGAGGATACGGAGGATTAATGGCTGGTCTGGTGAAGGTTTGCGTGACGCCAGGCGTTCCCGTTCAGATTCCTCGAGCATCAACTGCTCGGTAGTTTTCTCTGGGCTAGCCACCCTAGCGTCGAGCGTCAACGGGGGAGACAGGGCCAGATGCAGGGCAAGGGCCAGCGAAGCCGAACTAATACAGAGAGCATAGTTGCGATTAAGCCGGGGCCAGCGTATGGGTTGGTTAGGAAAGGGTTTTGAATAAGTGGTGTAAGGGGGCCTGCAGGATGGGCGGGAAAGAGCATGTCGTATTGTGAATATGGATTTGGGAGGAACTCGCAGCAGGGGAATAGTTGACAACCGTCGACATGGTAGAGCCGTGATCTGCATAATTAGCTGGGAATAAAGGAGTTTTATAGTAAAGGATGAGACCGAGGCGAGATATAACGTGGTATGGCCATGGGTATAAGGTTCTGGTGGAAACAAGATAGGAGGATCTGTTGCTGACGATTTGGGTTTTGCGAAGTTGAAGCAGGAAAAGGGTTGGGGTACGGGTATCCTGGTGACGAATGTTCCCATGAGACATCATACCCTCAGAGCCCGCAGCACTGTGCTCGTTGTAGCACATGACGTTACGCTAGTACCGGTATTGGATAGGGTACGGTATGGTATTACAACGATCACATGTCAACAGCCGCATCAGAATATTGAAAAGTGCGCAACGAGAACTGTCTGCGACAAGCACTCGAGCCCGGTAGACTACCGGTATTGCATGATATCCGAGTGAGAATGAACACGGTATGGTGTGTTCTCGTAGCCGCGGTATATTTGCCGCCGCTCATTTGCACTCAAGAAGCAGCAGGGCAAGGGAAAGAAGCCATCTGTGCTCGAGTACAGTAGTATTATACGCTTCTGTGCATTGGAGGCTCAAGGCTGTATCGTAAATGGAATTGTGAAGGGAGTTCCGAGCACCGTACAGCACACTGCAAGCAAGGCTTCTGTTCCAACTCCCAACTCCCAACTCCCAACTCCCGGGAATCGGGAACGGGCGGAACCATCCACGCGAGAGACGCTGTTTGGGTAACAGTACCAGTACAGTACAGTATCTATACTACCGGTACTCGAGCACTACCGGCAGTCCACAGTATGTACCCACAATCAAACAAGCGCAAGTGATAAAATTGGCCAAGGGCTATTTACCACAGTACCGGTACTGTAAACCAAGTACCGACACGGGTATTTGTATGCTCGAGTAGTATCTCGGGCCTGTCTTGGCTCTGGGGAAGCGAGATACTGTAAACCCTCCTTCCGACTCTGTGTTCCGTTTTTTTGAGACCCAAGACTACTGTTCACATTCTGCAGTCTACCGCACCGTACTGTATCTGAGCCAGGGACCTGTCCCTGGCGTGTGTCAACTCTCTCTGCAGATAGTCTAGATAGACGAGCCTTATGCCTCCTCTCATCTTACCTTCCAGAAGCTCTACTTCCTTCGCTCGCTCGTACTCCCTGACCCCACTCTTCCCGCCCCCTTTCCATCTTTTTTCTTTACAATTATCCCTCCTCACCAACTTCTCCTGTATCGGATTCATATTTCCTCACCTCAGCCCATAGTCTCAACCCATTTCTTCCTCGTAATTACCGCTTCGTATTCCCCTTCTCACCTCCCCACTTTTATCCTATCTTATTCAACATCTGCCCTCAATAATACCAGTATTCCTAGTTATGTTGCCCCAGTGTGATTTGTTTTATCCTCTTCGATCCCAAGTTCCCTCTTCCTTCTTCCTGGCATCTCGTACTCGTCCCCTCTTCCTGTGAAGCTACACCGAATACTTTTTCTTCTTTCCTACCGTCTTTCCTGAGCGGCAGGACCGGCTCCTACTTTCTTACCGTCAGTCGGGCTTATTCTTGATCGCATTCATCAGACGCAAGCTTGTCTTTAATTTTCTAGAAAAGGCAGTCCTAAATTTTGCTAAGCACTGTGCTGTACATTTGACCTGTTACACCCCCGCAAGAGTTACATCATGGATGTTATAGGAGTGGACACCATGAGCATGATGGAGCCGCCAAAGTACGGGAGTCCACGGTGGAATAGTGTCGGGAAGATTTACATTGCTGCTTTTGCCTTATGGACGGTTGCTTTCGTCGTTTGTTTTATGATTTTCTTAATCCACCAAAAATTGCCTTTCATACGTCTGAGGAAATGTCCCATTGGTGTGTTTGGCATTGCTTATGTTGCACTTGCAGTTGAGTTTTGATATGCTCCTCTACCCACTTAACGGGTCATTGCCATGTGCTCTGGAATATTGGATTATGAGTATATGCTTGCCGTAAGCTGTCATCCCCGTTAACGAGGCTGGCGATGTTTATTAACGTACTCGAGTATTTTGTAACCTTAGCCTCGGGATCGCACTCTTCCAGGCACAAAACATGCAGCTTTTCAGTCTGTTCTGGGGACAAAAGCACCTTCTATGGTTAAAATCGAGAGACAGCTGTCTTACAAGCCCCATAAGCGTAGGGGATCCAACTCCCATAAAGGGGCGGTTGCACCGCTGCTGGAAACGGTGGCAAAAAATCTGTATTCTGAAGAAAACCTACATCATAATAGCCGTCGGGACAACGTTACAGGTATGTGTTGGGGAAAGGGCAATAAGCTTCCTATCGGAGAAAGGATGCGTAAGATTATGTACTAAAACCATTACTCGAGCACAAGACCTTGGTTAGTACAGTTATCTTTTTTATATCTCGACGGTTCCATCCAAACTACGGCTTGGTGTCAAAATCAGGCACTGAATTCCAGTGCCGTGCTGGCTGGGAATGGTGCGTAGCACGCAGACTATGCGCAATCACTGCCCCCTTTGTGATGCAGATAAGATGGGAGTGTTTGCGGATGAATCATTTTTTAATCTTGTGCTAGGTTTCCCTCCGGCGCCTGGCAAGCGATTTGGACCTATGGCTTTGGGCCCTTTATACTTTACAAGATCAGAAAGATCCAAGACACCCATAGATGGAGGCTGCAAACTACATTAGCTATACTATTCAGGTCGGTGTTCCTTCTAAAGAGGAAAAAGATGCCCAGGGCCTTTTTGCTCTCGATGTTGGCTCCGTCATTCTATCCTAGGGGAAATTTTTAGTTCTGATGAGTTTTTTGTATTCTATAGTCTTCCAGCTCTGCCGCTTTGGCTATCGACCTGGTTCACACCTGGATTCTCTGTTATGAATTCCTATTGGCCTCCGAATCTATGGTGAGCACTTCAGTAGAGTTTGCCACGAAGAGCTAGTACTAAGAGCCATTTCCTCCAGGTTTGTGCCAGGTCTAGGAGCGATGGAGTTTGCTATCCTCTTCTTCCCCATTATCGAGATATGGGAGTTCAAAAAACGTCAAAGAAGGCCTGGGGGGGAGCCTGGCCATACCAAATTCTCGAAATATAGTCTAGCAGCCCTTGAAAAAGCGCTACGGGATGATATCGAACGGTTAGAGGAGTTCGCAGCCACGAAGGACCTTACCGGGGAGAACATTATATTTCTCAAGCGGGTGGAAAACTGGAAGGAAGAGTGGAGATCATCGGAGGTGAATTCACGGAATGGGGAAATGCCACCGCCCGCCCTCAGGGCATTATATAGCGCGGCAAAAGAAATATTCCAGACACTGATTCACCGAGAGACGTCCGCTTTTCCGTTAAATCTCGACGACGGCATCTACCTCACTTTAGACCAAGTCTTCGGCGACCCTAATCCTAGCCTACGACGAAACCCATCGACCGACTGTTTCAACACCTTCTCCAAAGCAACGATCGCCCCATTTGCAGACGACATCGTAGCCAATGCTAGATGCCTCCCAGAACGAAAAGAGTTTCGCGAGGTCGGTGGAGAGGATCCCGAGGCGGGAGCAGCGGCGGCAGAAATTAACCCAGACCGTTCTGCCCCTCCCCGGAAAAACTCCGCGAAAGGTTCCCAGTTACCATGGATTCTAGAGGACCTGGAAAAAGTCTTTGACAGGGCCGAAGTGGCGGTGAAGCAGATGGTTCTTACAAACACCTGGATACGGTAAGCCTCGAGACACTATCAGCCGTTTGCCAGTGATTGTCATGGGGGCTTTGGTTTGTTGCTATCATATAATACTAAGGAGGGATTCGTTTTAGCTAACATTGCGGGTTTGTTAGATATGTCGATTCCCTACCCGCCTCTGAACGCCTGTTTATTGATGTAACGCCTCAGACTTCCTCACCGATAAGTTGGAGGTGGAGGAAGTATTTTTGGAAAAAGGACTTAGAGTGAGCATTGTCATGCGTTGATAAGTGGGGCCTCATTTTTTTTCATTTCATTCTTTCACCAGGGAACTGACTAATACCACTCCGTTTTTTATTTGTTTTTCCTTTCATTATTTTATTTTATTTTTTTCTCCCTTCTATCATAGATTAGATTTCCGGTTCTGTTATCATGTGCTGTGGCTATTCTAATCGGGTTTAGAGCGGGTCTGGAGTTTTGGGTGTCAATGACCGGGTTTGTGTAATCTTGACTTAGCGCGCGCGGGCCAAGGGTATTATAGGGCCGGGGGAAACCCTGATTTCTTGTGCTGTATGATAAATTAGCATCAACTTGGGAGTAAAAGTTTGTTTTCCAAGCATCATCTCGTACAAGGGGTAATTTGTGAACTACACCCCGTCGGACCATGGAAAGTGCGACGATAAAAGGGCCTACATACAAGGTTGGGAAAGGGAGTTTTACGACGACCTCGAGGCAGTTGCCCAAAGCTGCGACGCTGGTTTTCAGGTCTCGCGGGACCCGACACACTAGATCATAATATTATTATTCTAAAAAAGTTTGTAAACAAAAAATCGCATCGAAGGTATTTATCGTACCCCCCTTGAGATAAAGATTTCCAACCATAGTGATAAATCGAGAGAGTAAAAGAGGGAAGGGGGAAAAGAAAAAAAAAGAAAGGAAACCCTAGATAATGGTAGATTAGCAATAAGTTGGTCGGTCGAGAACTGATGATTGATCGATTAGCCCGTATTATAGCACGACGTCGTCAAATACTGAGTCAAGTGGCCAAGTTATAATACGTGCCGACAAAGTATGGTACTGGTACAGTACTCGTCAAACATTTTCTAATCTGAAGAATAAATCCTTGTTATATCCTGTATGCTGTATCTTGTACTTATATAGCCCTTTGCCATACCGTCTATACCATGCCGTATTATGGCACACTGGCACGTGGAACGATACAATATAGCGCAATACAACACTCCCCTGAAGATCTAGCCCTATTCACGCATGCGTTTGTTTGTTCATTGGATACTAATTATAAGCACCCCCCTCTCCCTTTCCTCGGTCTTCAAGTGCGAAAAATAGAGAGAAAAGAAGGAAAAAGAGATTATCTCATGAGTTAAATATAGAAGGAAAGTTCGAGAGATGTTGGTGGTAGAAGAGAGAGAGAAAGAGAGGTGGATGGATGGATGGATAGAGAAGGGGAAAGAAATGATGTTATACTGATGTGCTGGTACATGAGTGAGTTGCTAAGGTGAGGGATGAGGGAGACAAGTGGGGGGGGGGAGGCGGCCTGGTAGATAGGTAGGTAGGTAGGTAGGTAGAGTTGGTGAATATTTAATAAATCGTGAGTGTACCAGGAACGCCCACTTCCATTTCCGTATTCGGTTTTTGAACATTGAATACCTTACTTGACTCACTCCCAACTTCTCTTCTCCCACCCCCAACCTGCGAGCAGACAAACAAACACAAAAGTGCAAGAAACATTCCCACCGGTAAACCTACACTACGGTAATAGGAACAGAAGTAGAGATAAAAGCGCTTCCCCACCATAAATCTACCTCGAAGAGAATCCCCTCCCCTTCTGCACCAGCGCATCAGAGTACAACGGTGGGGGGCGCAGCCCATAACTCCCATCCTGAAAGCTAACATTTGCTTGCCGCCTCTGACGATCCGCTTCTTCCCTAGCGGCGTTGGGATTGATGTGCGAGAGGGAGTTCAGACGGGCAGAATTGCTGAGGGTGGGGTTCTGGTTCAGCATTAGACGACTGATTGGGGGGCCATCTTTCAGGGTCAGTGACAACCTACGGCCTGTCATGTTCGCTCATTCGCGATTAGCTTCTGCTTTCGTTTGCTTTCGCATATTGTGAGGGGATGGAGGAAGGGTTACCATCGGCAAGTTGATTATGGAACTGCGCGATACAATCATCCGCCGCCTCTTTCTTTTCAAAGACGATCTCGCAAGTGACTGATGGCGTGGGGGATAGTACTATGCAGCTGAGGATCCTGCCAAGGTCTCGCATGGCCATTTTGACGTCTTCAGCGGTGGTCCCCGGCGCGAAGTTCGCGGCCTGCACGACGAATGGGCCTGCAGAGCCTCTGATCGAGAAGCCGGCAGATGATACAGATGATGCGCCGCGGATGGTGAGCCCATCCCCACCACCGCCGTTATTGGTATTCCTCAGCCCGATTGAGGGTGTGCTCATTGAAGCGGATATAGGGGGAAAGGTTGTTCCGGAGCTATTTGGGGTGCCATGGAGAGCGGCGAAGAGTCGGTTGTTTTGTAGAGATCGTGCGACAGCCGGCGATAGGGTTGTCGGGAGCTTGGATACTCGCGAGGCATTTGGATTGACCTTGCGGTGGAGATCGTGCGTCCATTTTCCGTTCGAGCCGCTACCCCCGCTCATGCCGTTCCCGGAGGTGACCGTCCGCTAGAGGAAGCAGTTTGGCGTTAGGTACGATAGAAAACGAAGGTAAAAAAAGACCGCCAGTAGTTGTGGGAGATATAGAGAGATAAGAAATAGGTGATGACAAAAGGTTTTCCCCCTCTTTCACGTTTCGTCTTGGGGAGAGATGGCTTTCTCGCGGGCCTGTATAGCCCCGAGATAGCGAGCGAGAAAAAAATTCACAGCAGTTGCATACCTTTCCTCCTCCTCTAGTGGCTCCTCCCTGGTGCGTCTTTGCCGAGAACATATCACTGCTGGTTTGAGTGCGTGCTTTTCCGAGCGTTGCGCTAGCGACTTCAGAAGCTCTGGCTCTGCGCTCTGATATTCAGCACCCCCCACCAAAAAAAACGTCAGTATAACGAACTTAGGTAGGCCCAACGCGTAAGGGGGTGGTAAATTACCGCGTGCGATCATGTCGTCGAGAGAAATGGCATTCGAACGATCCGGCATATTGAAGATAAGGACGCTCCGTGGGGGGACAAACTTTATTGTTCTGAAGAAAGCAGGTAGGGATTAAGATGGTATAAAGTAGCGAGTGAGGGGGGAAGAAAGGTAGTGGCAGCGGGGGAAGTGCTGGAGGATGAAAATACGGTGCGAGCGCAGTATTTGGCAGAGGTGCGTTGTGAGTTCGTGAGTGAATGAGAACGAGAGAGCTGTTTTGGTTTGGCGGCGGAAGGTGAGTTGAAATTTGGATCTACGAGAAGCTGGAGTTACCCGGCTTTTGATCTTCCTTTTTTTTCACCCTTTCCCGGACCCTGGGGCTTGGGGCGTGTTCGAGTGGTGGGTTCGCGCGCTGGTTGACGCGATTAGATAAGATGACCTAAAACAGTTAGAAACATATAGAAGCCTCACGTGGCTTTTGGACTCTTTGGGCTGGGTTTGGTTTCAGCGTGGGCAACTACCGTAGATGTATGGAGGGGCATCATGGAGTGCACGTCCTTTTATTCTCCAATCATAACAAAAATATCCCTAATCATACACCCGACAAAAAGGTTTGTCGAAGCAAAGAGCTCACCATACAATGCATCGGGGGCAGAAATATACTCAATTGGTCCGGCGAACATTCTTCTTGTCCTAGATATTTCTAAAACTAGATCGTGTCGAGTGAAAGCTTATGACTGGGCGATGTGCTGAACCGTGGGTGTTTGTGTTCAATGTGTTTCGGAAACATGGGCCAACGAGGCCCGAATTCTTGCGGCCCGGGAGCAGTTCTTCGGTTGGAAGTATCAAGTTGGAGAAGTATAGCGGCTCGAACGGCTTCAAGAGAGTACAATGGAAGACCGAGTGTACGGTAAGGGGTTGATGAAGGAAGTTGGAGTTATCGCTTTGCGTGAGCTATGGGACTGCTTTTATTGCCACTCGAGGGGAAGACGCACCTAGGGAGAATCATTCCTGTCTATCAACTCTTGGAACTATTGACGTGTCGACCCGGCAAGCTGGGTTGGTTAGATATAGAAGTGCATCGGTGGAAGCGTGGCAAAGTAAGAGCAACAGTAATAAAAATAAGAATAAAAATCTAGCTTAAATTGGTGGTGAAGAGAGAGACAAAATTCATAGTAGTAATAGCAGAAGCAGTAGTAACAGTATCATAGACGGCGGGAAAGGTGAAAAAGAGCGTTCAACCCAGAAGGACCAACAAAAGTTATGTTATCTAAAAAGTCCCTCCCCTCCATTCGACGTTACGACCATAGCTGCCGCAGCCACTTGGCAATGCCAATAAGCAACAAAAAGAAAAAAAGAAAAAAAAGAGAGCGAGTGGGCTCAATAGCAAGGAATTAGTCCTTCATGGCGATGACGATGTTCTGATCGTCAATACTGGAGCGTGTGTGTATGTATGATATGACACGACGGGTTTATCTGCCTTACGTTTGAATTAAGTTAATGTACCGGTATGTGGCACAAAATCCTATTTTTTTCATTTTTTTCTTCGGTGCGTCGTTGGCGCGTGGCTTAATTCGAGCGTAAGCATTATATAGATACCTGTAATCCCTGGTGAGAGTGATGATGTATGATTCTAGTTTGTCTGGCTTTTTGCGTTATACGACGACGACACGTCGTGGAAGTATACCCGTCCTCTAACGCTCGGGGGTGAGGCCTTTGCTGCTCGAGGCGTCGGGTTTTAAATTCTCTCTCCGGAAGGATCCCCTTCCCCTGTCCTCTTTCCCTTCTTCCAAAGGTATCGAGTAAGGTCAATACATTGTTGATGCTTGGCAGGGTTCGCGATCTCGGCCTCGCAGTGAGAATAGTGATCAAGTAAGTCTCGCGTCTCCACCCATCCCTCACGGCCCGAAAATAGCTAATACGGATGGGTATCTGGCTACCTATAGCCGTAATCGCCTCAAATCCAATAGCAAAACCTTTGCTCGCTTATAACCAAACCTCCCCGTCGTCAAAGTCCCCGTCATAATAGAAGGGATGCCACCTTCACCAACCACCAGTTCTACAGCTGAAAGGTCAGTTCAGTATCTGCCCCCGCTCATTCCCGCCAGCCTGATCATTGACATTTGCCCCCCCAGAGACCTCCTGGACATACCCTCGATCAGATGTCTCAGGATCCGATGCCCCGGATTCATCACGGAAAGTGATATGCAAGCTCTGCCGGTTGGGGATGTGTGTATGTTTCTCGGGGCCCCCCCTCTTCCTCCTTCCCCTGTTCCACGCATCCCACATCCCGAGCCTCCGTTCTACGCCGACATCCCCGCGTCCTACCTCTCAGATTCTAGCGATGAGGAGAGCGGAGAGTCTGAGTCTAAGTTTAGTCCGAATGGTTTCGAGCCACCTTACCATGGCACTGGCCCTTGTAGACTGTGCGTCACCAATCCGGATCCAGAGTTGGGGGAGGAGGAGGGAGGACCGACTCCGAGTCAGTCAATTGCAAATAACCAGCTCGATGACGGGGAACAGGGAAGCAGCTCTTATAGTACTTTATTCCTGTTTCAGAACACTCGCCCCGAAGCCGATTTTTCTGTCCCCAACCGGTTTTTCTGGGGCCGTGCGAATAGAAAATTGAAATGTGCAGCGCAAAGAGCTCGTGAGTAGCAAACAACAGGAAGAATTGCGTGTGAGGGTGCTAGGTGCTAACAAGTGTTCAGGAATTGGAGTTGAAGGAATCCCTGGTGTTTTTGAAAGGCTGGAAGCTCAAGCTGGAGATGGATGGGGCATGAACTCAGTAGCTCCTCGCACTGGGGAAATCCTCGACGAACGGAGCACCTGTCCGCGCCTCAGCCATTCCTTTGCCCTTGCGCCGTGGAGTGGGACTGGGCCGCGTCTCTGGGAAGGGCCCTCTCAGGATTGTGACGATAGGGGCTATTTGCTCCCAAACTATCTGGCCCGCCAAGAAAGGATGCAGCGCTACTCTAGTGTACGTTCCATCTAGTCGAGGTATCATAGCAATTTTGGGCAAATTCGCCATGAGGATTATGAAGATGTGGCTCGGAACGGCATCGATCGGACTAATTTGACCTTCTTTGGTTATTTTGAATGGCTATACCTTGCGGTTAGAGGTGTTAAGAGAGTTTCTTTTCTCTTTTCTCTTTTCTCTTATTTTTATTTTCCGCCGCTTTGGAAGTGGGAATACCGGGAACGTGCTTGCTGTAGATTGATGTACATTATGGGTGGTGGGGCTTTTGTTTTTTTTCGAGTGGTTCTCAGGTTTGAATTTGTAAAGGCAATTGCGGATGTAGTGAAGAGTTGGAAAAGAAGAAAGGTGTGGGGATTTTAGAGCCGTGTGAAACGTATGGCGTAGATTCTGAGGTGTCATGGGCGAATAGGAATGAGGATGTATCATCCTATTGTGTGAACGGTAAGTTATAAAACACGGCAACTCAATGAAGTGTCAGTCCAACCTACACCGCTATTGTACAGTATATGAACGGGATATCACACAGCTACTCCCTCTCTATCCGCGGCCTCCAAAGCAACCAATACCTTCCCAGCAGCTCTCCCCATTTCACCACCACCCTTCTTCAACCCCCCCAAACCCAGAATCAGCGAGTCAAGCACCCCCCTCCCGGCTCCGCCAATAAGGTACCCAATCCTCGAGTCCCTATCTTCCGGCTCAGCCTCCTGTAAAACTCCCTCCTTAGAAACACTACCCAGCGTGTCAAACAACCCCAAAGAAGCATACACATTCGACCGACTCGGCAGCTTATGCGCTTCATACGAAACGTGCAACCCATCTGGCCTCCTCCTCCTACCCCCCATCCCAACCTCCCCTTCACCACCCACCGGCCTGGCTAACCCCACTTCCAAGACCTTGGCCAGAACAGCCAAGTGCGGCAGAGCAATCCTTCCATCCTGAACCTTTGGTACAATAACACTGCTACCCCCGTTCCCACCTGCAGCGCCGCCAAACCCCAGGCACCCACATAGCCCGCGAAGACACACACCCCACCCGCCAGCCGAGAACACCTCCTCGCCGCCAGCCCCCAACAGCCAGTCCAGGAATTTGGTAGAGTCGGTACGAATGTCGGAGGATATGTGCGTCATTGCGGAGTTGACGAAAAGCAGGATCTTGCGCGTATGTAGGATTAAATGTGTGTGTGGGAGGAGGGTCAGGAGAGTGAGAAGCTGGGCGCGGACTGAGGCAGATGGGTCGAGAATTAGTGGGAGGAGGGAGGAGATTAGTGAGGAGGTGGTTGGGAGGTTGGAGATTGCATTAGGGGTTGTGGAGGTGGTGATGGAGAGAGCAGCGGGAAGGTGCGTTTTGAGGTACGAGAGGGATTCCTTCCGGGCTGTTGCGCTGTGATGGGTGAGAAGGGAGAGATGGTGGGTGAAGAGGTAGGTTGTTGAAGGAGCGGTGGCGTGCAAAGATTGGGCTGCGAGGGTTATTGCTGGTTCGTGTTAGCCTGCATTCTCGAGGGGTGAGGAGAATCAGTGGGAACAGGGAGGCAATGGGAGGAGAGCACTCTACCCTACCTTTCGATTTGAAAGATGTATTGGTAAAGTTATCTGCTTTAGCCTTTGCCTTGCCGACTTTTAGCTTTGGCTTTCGAAAATCTTTTTGCTTTTCCCTCTTGCGTTTCGCACTGGCGCCCATCGCGTCTGCTGTTGCCGCGGTTACTGTTGTTGCTGTCGTGTGTGCGGATAGGGAAAAGTGGTGATATTGCACTTGTGGAGTGCTAAATTATTTTTTCAATTCGCTATCGATAAACTCACCTGCCCGGGGTATCCACCCGACCTCCGGGTAACCCAAAGTTCTATCCTGTGACACTACACTCTCAGCATTACTAATTTACTATAATAATATTATTATTGGTCTAAGTTAGCCCCATAATCCTGGCAAAAGCACTCGGCTGTCGGTCATTCATCTTTCACAAACAAGTCAAGACAGAAAACCATCCCACTCTTTTCAGGCCTACCGTGCCGGTGCAATACCATGCCAGAAAAAATTATAAAATTTTAAAAAAAACTGATATATCCTGCATCCACTTTCTTCCTTCCGGCCGGGTCAAATGGAATCACGTTTTTCTTTCTTGACCAGACAGGACCGGTAGACTACGATACTTGCCACGCGCGTACCTAGCCAATACGATATGGCGATGGGGAAGGGTTTTTGTTTAATTTGTGATCGGGATCGGGGTTTTTCGGGTGAGGTGAGGTGAGTTGCCTCACGTATGATACTTCACATCACAAAGCCGGCTTTTTTTTTTTTTTGTTTTGTTTTGTTTTGTTTCTTGGATTGGGTGGACGATGTTTGTGGCATCGGTGAGAAGTTTTTTCTTTTCCTTGCGGCCTCGGATGGGAGGTTCGAATTGCCCTAGGAGCGTCACGGCACACTGATATATACAACAATATTGTTGTGCTTGGAGGCACGAGTGTGACAGCTGTTTTGGTGCTTGCTGGGGATGGATGCTTCACATGGATTGCGATATGATAGGTAGACCGCCGCTATCGCAACGGTATCGTGGAGTTGAGGCGAGTCAAAGATCTTGGCTCTCAGGCCTCGCATCTGAGCGTGTTATCGCAGCGGTCTGCTGTGTTCATAGCGTATCAGTAGCACAGTACAGTACTCGAGTACCGGTACAGCACTGTGGTCGTTACTGTACTGCGCCCGCACGGTGCTGTAGGGTGCTTGCACTCGAGTATGGTATGATATACCGGTGATCACTTGCAACAAACGATATGTCTTGAACTTCTTGACTCTTGAGCGTGGAATCTTACCATACGGTAGATTATTGCGGTTTCCAAAAGCCTTGACAGCTCTTTTGAAAAAACAAAACAAAGGATTCCTTCAGTCTTGGCCACATCTCGGGCCATTTTGTAGCCTACCGGTATTAGTTTTAGAGCCTAGAAACATCGTTCCGGGAAAAGCTTTACCTAAAGAGCGGTACTTGTATCTTTTTATTTTTACAGCATCGGTTCTTGTACAAGTATGATGTCAATAAATAACCATTTGTCTAAGCCACGATGGAATCATTTTTTCAACACTGATCAAATTGTCAAGACTTTCAGAAATCATGATGGGCGTGGAGGCGGGGAGCCCTATTTTTTTTCTATTTTTTTTGTGATAACTTACCAAGTTGGGCTATGCGGCTCTAGCTCCACTCGGTGTGGAAACGAAAAACAAGTTGGGTGTTTAGGGGGCTTCTTGTCTATCAGGGTAATTAGAGCAAGATTTATGCTTTTTTTCCTTCTTTTTTTCTTGGGCTGCGGTTTTGTGTGCGTTGGATGTGTGATCTGGGCAGTCGTGTATGGGGGGAGGTGTTACCGGTACTGTGATGGAGGTGAAGGTGGTTTGTGGCGGTTTACTTTTGCGTGAGAGAGAGAGAGTGTGTGAATCAAGTGGGGGGGGGGGTCTACAGTACCAGCATTAATATTCTGGTGGTTATCCGAGTATTGACGTACTGGTGCGGTATTGGAGGAGGCGGAGGCTCGCGTTCGGGTGCTACGGGAGTAACGGTACACAGTGTGCACTGATACAAGCATACTCGAGTATACCGTTGTGTGCGGTACTCGTGTGCTGGTACGGTACCGGTACGATACTGTACTATACTCGTACTGTACATTTTGCCCTTTTGCGTCCATTTCCTTCATGACTCAGGATAACGACCAGCTAAAGCCTCGGGTTATACACTTTGAGTGACTGAATTACCTTTTTATGTCAGCTTGGTGCCTTAAGCTCTATTTCAAGGGGCATTTCTGATCCTATCGTATATATAATATGGGATCGCGAGCTAGCAGTCCTTAATACTGGTGTTGGTAGGCCATTGCCAATCATCGACTTAGGCGTGCGATACCGGTATTGTGCAGTACGAGTACTAGTACTTGGGGCCGAATACTTGTATACCGGTATTATACAGTAGTACGGTATTCAACGGGATGAACTCGACATTTTACCCTAGGCACTGATGGCCTTATTTTATTTTCATTTTTTAGGATAGCTTGACCTTGAAAAAAGTAGATCTAGTACGGTAGGCATGCTACCGGTATCAGGATTGCGGGAGAAGAATACTTGAGCAGTTGACAATTCAGCACGCTGCCATGACGGCAAGAGACAGAGAGCAAGTAAGCTCAGGAAGACGGACAATACCGGTACTAGTACCGTAACGGACCGCCGGCGGGGAATGGGGACTCAAGATTAGTGAATTTGGAGGACATTTTCAGTTCGATGGGATCGCTCAATAGAGCTCCATGCCATGGAGATGATAGGATGTTCCTCTTGGTGTAGTGAGTGGTTCGTTACCTCTTCAGATCTTTCTTTGCGACCCAGTGGGAGTACCGGTACCAGTACCGTCGATTGAAGCAAGCCAGTCCGTCCACATAGAAATTCTTTCTTTCTTTCTTTTTTTTCTTTTTCTTGTTCTCTTTCTTTTTTTTTCTTTTCCGTTTTTAGTGAGCTGGGTTGCTTTTGCCTTCCTCGCCTTGCCTCACGCTTTTTCTTGCTTATTATTCCTTTTTTCCTTTCCCTTTCCCTCTTCCCTCTCCCTTCCTCCTTTCCCCCCCCCCCCATCCATCTCCGCTCCATCAACCCACAAGCTTCCCTCACAGCGGACCCTCAGGTTTTAAGAGGGTGATCGCGGTTCTAAAAAGTGTCTGCATAGAATTTGCGCGACTTCAAACAATACAGACGATAAGTTTCGTTACCTTCTCCCCGTTGCCAGCTTGCCTGGCTGTCCTGGCAACAGCAGTCTTTCTACCTTTTACCGCCGCATCGTGACAATATCCTACTCAGAGGAAATTTCTCCGAGCATAAAAGAGAAAGAAAAAACCAAAAAACTCCCCACAACAGCTCTTTGCAAGCCTTCGCCCCCCCCCTTCTAGTTCTCGCTCATCTCACACACACAAACAACTCGTCCTCAAATTCACAGACGGGATCAAATAATTCGTCAGGTAAATATTTAAATATATTCCGCTGCCTGCATCATTTTAACTTTTCAAACAACCCCCCCCCTTCCTCTTTCTGCCCCGCTTGTTAGTGTACTTTTTCCCTGTCTCGTTAATCGGGACGGCCGGGCCCCTGTCCCAACCTTCTTTCGTTGAAATCATCATCAAAGACTAATTTTAAGGTGTCGAAGTGAAAAAAAATTATAGGTTTTAGGTCTTCGCCTTTCTTTTGCACACTCGCACACAGCCTCTCTCTGGCATAGAAAGCTGCCCTATCATTTTTTGAATTTTTTGAATTTTTTTCCTCTCGCTTGACTAGCAGTCACTTCACCTCACCTCATCACCCCCCACTACCAACCAACACAACTCAATTCGTCATCACAACTCCTCCCCTCTCTTACCAAAACAACCTTTTTCTTTTTCTTTTATCCACTCAACTCCGCTCAGATCCTTTCTCAGCCAACCTATCCACTCACCTATCAAATTAAAATTCATAAAGTTTCTCGAATGACCAGCAACACGTCGAACAATACCTCCATCCCTCAAGCTCCCACGATCAATTCAACCGCTTCTAACCAATCGGCTCATCAACGGACGTCTTCCCTCAGCAGCGGTCAGAACTCGTCCTCTGCCGCTGTGACGGCCAGCGCCCCCACCCCGCGTCCTGTGTCGTACGCTACCCGTGCCGCTCAACCAATTAATACATCTAACAAGCCTGTATCGTCACCCGTAATCGCAGCCACGCCTTCCTCATCCTCAATCGGTGGAGCACCAGTACAAAATGTACGGCCTGGCTCAACAGCATCTACGCCGGTGAACGGCAAGATATCCCCTGCTGTTGGAAATGCTGGAGCTGGCATTGCGAACGGTGCCCCTACTCCTTATCCAGGAGGTCAGCACAGCCGAAAATCGTCCGTTGCGTCTGGAGCCAGGGGACCAGCAATACCTAACGGCGGAATACAGAGGATTAATATATCATTCGGCACTCTAAACGACGCTGGAACTGCTCCCTCGTCGGGCCCCGCCAACGCAGCTACTAATGCTTCTTTGACTGCATCAATGGCACCCAACCCAAGAGCAAGTTCACCTCAGCCTCCCGCATCAGCTGCCTCGCAGCCGGCTGCAAGTGGTGGGGATCGACCGGTAGCGCCCGCAACCAGTGGCAGGGGTAGCATCCAGTTTGGCGATGCGACGCAAGTATGTATAAGTTTTCTTCAACCCCTCGCGCTCTCTATAAATCTAACCGTCCTTATAGAACCAGAGCCAGAGGCCTGTTTCAATGCCTCCCCAAGCTCCGGCATCGATACTCAGCCATCATAGACGGGATTCTGCCCAGTCTGCACACACGGAAACTGGCTCCCCGCAAATCAGCCACGGCCGAGGAATGCCTGGTGGTCGAGGCCGGAATCAAGGATATGGCGCAAACCAGTACCCTCAACAGCAACATTATGGTGGTGGCGGCGGTTATGGAAGAGGTGGTGGCTATCCTGGCCCAAATCAGCCCCGTGGCGGGCCAGCAAATATGGGGCCACAATACCAAGGGCCCGGCCCGACAAATAGCTACCAAAACAGAGGCCACCGCGTCGGCGGAAGTCCTGCCATGCCACATGCTTCCCCTAATCTTGCTAGCGTCCAACCTATCCCCACAGATCAATTGTACCCGCCTTATATACCTCCCGCAGGACAACAACACGTAAGTTCATCTCTTTCGCAATGCAATTGGCGATGGGTTACAGCTAGTAGAGAATTTGGAATAACCTTTATATAGTACGGAATGTCTGGGCAGATGCAGGGTCACATGGGTTATCCAATGGGCCCGAATAATTACTACCCGCCGGGGGCTTACATGTATCAACTGCCCCCAGGCTACCCGGGCATGCCGCAAACAAGCCCCCGACCTTCTTACCAATCGATGTCTTCACCAGTCCCTCCTTATATCCAGCCCTTCACCCAAGGTACTCCTATGTCTCGCTCCTCGAGCACCAACATGGAGATGCACTCTGCCAGGCCTAATTCAAGCCTCGGTCAACCACCCACGCCCTCGCATACACCCCAGCCCATCAATATGCAACCACCTACTCCTCAACACTCGCCAAATAATTACGCAGTGCCACAAAAAAAGAGAACTCATAAAGTGGAAATCAAGAACCCGCTTACTGGATCTGTCGTTCGTTACGACGAGGTTAAGCCTCCATCTACTCCGCTAGTTGTAAATAGCGCTCCGTTGATTGTATCTTCCCCGAGCCCAGCGCCTGGCCGGACCCCGTCTCGTGATTCTCCTCACACTGGACCGGCAGGTAAAGTCAAGAGCGAGCAAGAAAAAAGAGAAGAGATGATAGTTTCGGTGAAGAAGCAGAAGGAACAGATGCTTGAAAAAGAGCGTCTTGAGGCTGAGAAGGCTGAGAAGGCTGCCAAGGAGGAACAGGAGCGCCTTGCCAAAGAGGCAGAGGAGAGGAGGAAACAGGAGGAAGAAGAACGTCTCAAGAGAGAGGAAGAGGAGAGGCTCCGTAAAGAGGCAGAAGCAAGAGCCTTGAGAGAAGAGGAGGAACGCAGAAGGGAAGCCGAGGAAGCCGAAGCCGCACGCATTGCCAAAGAAAAGGAGGAGGCGGCGGCCAGGGAAGCGGCAAGAAGGGCAAAGGTGAAGGAAGAGGAAGAGGCCCGGATCAAAGCCGAAGCCGAGAAAAAGGCAAAGGAGGAAGAGCAAGCGACAAAAATCAAGGCAGAGGCTGAAGCGAAGGCTGCAGAGGCGCTGAAAGCGTCCTCGACCCCAACCATCTCGAAACCTTCCACCCCAGACAGCGAAACAATGCCTCCTCCTGCTAACAAAGTCGTGGAGAGGGGCAAGCAAAAGCCTAGTCCTTTGAATTTGCAAATCAAGACAAACGAACCTGGCCCACCCTCTGCTGCTCTCACTTCTTTGAGATCCGCGAGATTCATCGATGATCTTAACAGCGTAAATTATCCTGCCAACATTCTCTCACCTAACCCGGCTTTAAATCCCGCGGCCACTGGCAAGTTCAAGTATCCTAAGGACTTCTTGATGCAATTCAAGGATGTCTTTACGGAAAAACCTTCTGTCGATTGGGATCAAAAAATGCGCGAGACTGTCGGCGAACCCGACTCCGCTCGCCCTCAGACAGCTCGTGGGCCGGGTGGCGGCTTGGGTCCTCGTGGTTCTACTCCAAGAACTGCGGCTTCCAACGCCCAGCCACCCATGGGTGCCATGGGCACGTTCGGATCTTTCAAGACTGCGGCTTCCGTGATCACATCGAGTCAGAGATTCGAGCGTTCTTCTACAACTGGCGCTCTGCCTCCGAGCGGTTTTTTCGGTCCTCGAGCTGGTGGTGGTGGTGGCGGCGGTGCCGGAAGCGGTCTCATGCGCACTGGATCTAGTACTTCATTGTCTGGAGGAAACGCGCCTGCTAGCCCTCGGACTGGAAACAGATCTCAGCGTGGTAGCAGTAGGAAAGGTGGCGGTGCTCCGATGGAGAAAACCGAATCCAAGCAAGGATCCGGAGGCCAGCCGACTATCCCTCTGGCTGACGTTAAACCTTTGCCAATCTCCGAGAACAGATGGAAACCACCGAGTGCAACAAAGGCTGCGGAATCGGCTGCGGTAGCGACACCTTCCGAGGATATTAGGCTGTCCCCTGAAATAGTCCAACGCAAGGTTAAGGCGGCACTAAACAAGATGACTCCGGAGAAGTTCGATAAAATCTCGGATCAAATTCTTGAGATCACTAGCCAGTCTAAATACGAGACCGATGGACGAACACTCAGACAGGTTATTCAACTCACTTTTGAGAAGGCTACCGACGAGGCGGCTTGGTCTTCCATGTATGCAAAGTTTTGCAAGCGAATGCTTGAAGCCATGGATCCTAGCATCAAGGACGAGAACATTAAAGACAGGAATGACAATCTGGTTACTGGCGGAAGTTTGTTCCGCAAATATCTATTGAACAGATGCCAGGAGGAGTTCGAACGAGGTTGGAAAGTAAACTTACCTCCCAAGCCCGAAGGTGTCAGTGACGAGGCTGCCATGCTTTCCGATGAATATTATATCGCAGCAGCTGCCAAGCGTCGCGGTCTTGGGTTGGTTCAATTCATTGGTGAGCTTTTCAAGCTGGGTATGCTTACAGAACGCATCATGAACGAGTGCGTGCGGAAGTTGCTTGACTTTGAAGGCGTCCCCGAAGATGAGACCGTTGAGAGTCTCGTTAAGCTTCTCAGGACCATTGGTAGGGCCTTGGATATTTCTGAGAAGAGCAGAAGCGCGATGGACCATTACTTCGCACGGATCAAACTTCTGATTGACAATAAGGAACTCAACAGTCGAATGCGTTTCATGTTGATGGTGAGCAGTCTGGAAACTCCGCGAAACGGAAGAAGTCATAGCTGACAGCGCACAGGACGTTATTGATCTACGCAGCAAAGGATGGGAGACTAAGGAGACCGACAAAGGCCCTAAGACTATCCAGGAGGTCCGTGATGACGCACTCAAGGCACAACAGGAGAAGGAGGCTGCGACCCGTGCCAACCGGGGGTCGCGCCCCGGTGGTGGTGGGCGCGGAGGAGACGCAAGGTCCTTCTCTGGTGGTGGTCACGGCAACAACATGCATTATCAAGGAGGGTGGCAGGACAGTGGTAAGGTTAATACTTCGGACCTCGAGAGACTTAGTGCGAGGGCAAGGCCGAACAATCGCGGGGCTTCCACTGTCTTTGCGCCTCCTGGTATGTACTCACGCAGTGCCAGTAATAGTAGCAGTAGAAGAGGACTTGGGCCCTCAATTTCTAGAGGTCCTGAAGATTCACATTCCTCGTCCCGCACTGCTACTCCGGCGCCATCCACGTCCTCAAAAAACCCCTTCAGGTAGGCAAATCGTCCCCTTAGTTGCTCATCACGTTCGTAGTGCTGATTATTCCAGTTTACTCGGGGAATCGCACCATGACTCTGGCGAGACTAACGAAACTACTTCACCCCCACCTTCGACTGCTTCATCCCCACCCACCGCTAGCGCACGAATCCGCTCACCTCCCTTGATGAAGGAGGAGGCAAAGTAAATCGATTCGGAGAATTCCTATCCAAAAAAATTAGGGCTTGTGTAGGCGTGGGTAAATAGAGAGTTTAGAACGGCGTGTATCTTTAGGGTCTTTTTGCTTTTAAAAAATAATGTTGCGCTTTGTAAATGCTTATTGGCGGTTAATTTGTGCCTCCTTTTCCTTAATTTTCTCTTTTTTTCTTCTTCTTTTCTCTTTTGTACCTTTGTGGGAAAGAGAAGCTAGCCTTTCACAACTATTCATTTTTCAAACTTTTTTTCTCCCCTTTTCCCCTCTCGTCGGAAAGGCACGAACTCGGCGTCGCGATTACAGACGGGCTAAAAAGTGTATTGCTGGGAAAGAAGCAAAAGGGAAAAAGGGGGAAAAGAGGAAATCTAATGATAGATAGCTAGCTGCACAATAACATATCTGCCGCGGGAAGGACGAACCGGGGCAGGTTGGATGAGGGAAGGCTATCGAAACGATTTGAAAAATTGAGTGGCGGGGTTTTTATGGCACAAAAGTTATGGCTTTATGGTATCGTGTGGTACATTGATGTTAGGGTTGGCACTTTTGTCTTTCTTGTCTTTGCATTAGCAGGGGGTGGGCTGGTTAGGCCGAGAGCGGTCTCATTCTTTCCTTCTTTCATCTTTAGTTACTTCTATCTTGCTGCTTAAAGTCACCCTTGTGATGGTTCAGTCACATTATTCACTTTGCTCCTTTTTTTTGTTCCGATTTTCCTACTTGCTGCGCTTGCCGGGTTCGGGTGTGGGACGGGGGGGCTAGGGGATACGATGGATGGGATGGGATGGGAGTGAGATTAGGTGGGAAACATTTCATTTTGTATGAAACTTGAGCATGGTGTGACTTGGTTGTTTTAATAATACACATTTTTCTCCCCGTGAAAATATTGTATGATAAGGTGGAAAGAGGAATAGTAGGAAATGGGAGTTTTTTTCCCGCAGTTATTGTGACAGGTTTCCATTTGGTGGGATATTGGTCATAGAGTATCACTCGTGCGTGTGACGACTGGTGATTCAAGTCGTGAAAAAGAAGTGTTGTGGACTGGGTGGCTGTTCTGCGATTGTGGATGCGCAGTGCCTGGGTGCATTGCAGTAAGTTAATAAGAGAGTCTCGCTTCTGATACCCACACTCTTCTAGGGAGTCAAGCAATAGCCCGGTTCAATCCAGCAGCGGATGTACCCTAGCGCCGGGTACTAGATGTATCATATATAACGTGACACAGCCTAGCTAGCTACATAGCTTTTCTTCTCATCAATGGAATAGCCTACCTATAAGATATCTTACGAGCGATAATCTATGATTTAGCTCACAGTACGGTAGAGGAAAAAGCGCCTACTGGTATCATCCTGTGGTTGGAGCATAGATCACCCCCGCGCTACCCTACCCGACTCGCGGACAACACCCGCGAGGGCGGGCGGAGCATGAGCAAGCAAGCAAGCCGGTAAGAGATGCCCTTCCACAACCCCCACTGGGGTAAAATACCGACTTTTGTGGCGCTTACGAGTCCGTTCCACATTGTATCATGTGTTGTCATATACGAGAGAAAGGGGGGGCGCTGTAGGCCCTATATGATGGGCGCGCATGTCGCCGTTGCTCTACCCCTTCTTAGATGGAGGGAAGGGATTGGGGAGGTAGAGTGCCCGCTGGCAGTGCCGGTGGGTATATGTGTGTGTATATATATGGGCACGCACCAGTAAGAGGTGGTTGTGGTTATCAATTAGGGGGAGGGGGGATACGTAGAGATGCTGTGAATGGGGGGGTAACTTGATCTGTCAACTTGGGGGGTTGCTGGCACTGTGTTACATTACCGGTCTCGTTGTAGGAGAAGGAGAAGAAAGTTGGTGTCTTGTCTGATTGAAGGGATTCTATCGCACGTGAGTTCTTGTGTCACCGTGGGTGGCGACCGTTGGGTAATAACCTAGGAGGGTAGAGTAGTAAAAGAAGGTATGATATCTGGATTTTGTGGTACGGGAGTTAGTACCGTAGGTTATTTGCCCATGCGGTGTATCCCCAAAACCCCCCACTAGGGTTTTATGTGATCTGTGAATAAGTTAGCACTGGTTTCTGAATTGCACTGTGCGGGAGGAGCAACTTGGGTGATTGGTACTGGCGCTAAGAAGCCTAAAATCCCCTCTTTTGGGTAGGGATTCCAGAGCAGTGAGGAAACTGAGCTCCTTCAGCCTCAGCTTGGGACGGGAAGGTGCTAGACCTTATCGGTAAAGTCAATTCCAACCACCCCGGAGTGAGTGCAAATTATTCGAGTTCCTACGATGATATCATACATTCTTTAAGCACTTCTACTCCTGGGTGTTTGTATCCTGGTGGTGATGGTGATGACGGTCTTTGTATTGCACGGTTACAGTAGCTAAGTTACTTGACTTGACTTGTACCCTGTGGGGAGGGGGTGTACACTCTATACTGGATTGCCATTACCAGCTTTTGAGCAGCCATTATCTGTGTATTTTCTTCGAGCTCACGTCATAATAATCTGTGGTTAAGGCTAAGCTCCTCAAGACCATCTAAAGGCTTTCTTATATATATTTCTAGTTTCGTGGATTTCTACCCCCTCTTAATTAACAACCTACGGCGATTCCTATTAGTATACAATGAGCTGACGGTGAGCTTGGACTCAAACTAGGCATTCATCACAGTTACAATTTATCACTCGATCTCATTCGCGGCAGTACTTGTTGAAAGTGTGACCGGCTACGAGCATGAAAGGAATCCTGAAGAATAAGAGGTTGATTCTGATTGAGGTTAGGGGGAGCTAAGGGAAGAAGGCGAGTAGAAAAACAAAAGGAGGAAACTTAAGTTAAGTCCCAATGATGAGATTCGGAGCATTACAAGAATGTAACATATCGCACGGGGAAACCGCCCACGACCGGGTAACCGCCCACTTGTGGCAACCATGGAAAACCAAGTTTACCTTTAATTAACTTTGTTAATAATTGAGATACAAGCTTGAAAACTAGTGAGGAAGTACTTTTAAGTGAGTTTGAATATGTAATTATGATTTTATAATAAGAAATTGTTTGGCTTGTATAATCATTTTAAAACAAGATATTTAAAATACCGTAAAAACTCGAATAATCGGACCATGTGCTAGGACGTTGGACTTGCCTCTCTTTGTAAGGTCTGGTGTTTTTTTCTTTTTATTTTGACTCGCGGGGGCAGATTTTTGGTGTGTTTTTCGCCCCGTTTCTAGAGGAGGAAATTTCGGACTACATAGGACAAGGTCCAATTATTCGAGTTCTTACGGTAAGTCACTCATTGCTCTAGGTAGTAAAAAATTGAAAAGTGAATAAAGAGTATCTTATTTGATGGATGGAGGGATTGCATAAGTCTTCCTTGATCTAAGTTAGCATATTTTTTACTTTAATTTATAGCCAGTTTTCACAGTTATAGTACCTAATAGCAAGTTGAAGATAGTATACAAATTCAATCTAATTGACACTATAATTTCTGTTTATTGAGTTGACTAATTAATCCAATTCTGTACAAGTAGCTTTGCACCTATTATTCAAATAGGCTGAGCAGCTTTTGAGTTAAATAGATGAAATCCAAATTTGCTGTACTCAAATTATTACAAAAAGTAGATAATTATATAATAATAGTTAAAACATATAAGAACTGAGAAAGCAAGTACCTAATAGGTATAAAATATATTCCATAGTGTACCCAGCATTAGATAAGCATAAAACTTTGTGTGTTACTCTTTCAGATTAGAGTAACCTAATGTTATTTTTCCATATACAATCAATATTGAGAAGTTATTTAATATATATAAGAAACCCTTCATAATTGGTTCAAATAATCAGATTCATTTGAATTATGTAGTCTAAATATTTCTAATGGAGGTTGTGATAGCTTATGTACTAAATTTAATCTATATATATGTATTATAAGTATCTAGTATTGGGATAGTATATTTAGAGTAAGATAATTGGTTTATAATATATTAAACAACTAAATAAATATATAAATATAAGATTTAAGTTATATTACTTAGTTCCAATAATAACTATTGAGATTTGAATAGTAATTAAAGAATAGGGAGAGTTGAAATATTATAATAACTAGTAAATCAAGTTGCATATTTATATAACTGATATTGCTTTTAAACATGCAGCAGATCAGGTTCAAGACTCTAATAGTGGGATATAAATTATATATTCTATTTCACTAGTACTGTAAATACTACAAAAATATATTTTGGATTCCTTGGAGGTTTTATTTGTGAATAGTACTCATAGTTTAGCTAATAAGATGTAAATCCAAATCTTGGATAAGAATGGAGGCGCAAAATATTAAAAACATCCATGCATAACCATAAAGTTTATGAAAAGACTAAGATAATTATAATAAAGTATATTGCAAAGAAATAGAGATATTGGTTTACTTAATAATAAGGTGTCTCTCTGTGAAGTAAATTGAATTTGTATATAGCTTTTAACAAGTTACTTGTTACTATTACCCTGGGAGATATCTATGACTTTGAGTAAACAAAAGCTAACTTAGATCAAGTAAGACCTATACAATCCCTCCATCCATCAAACAAGATCCTTTTTATCTATTTTTCAATTTTATACTACTTGGAGTAATTGGTAATTTATTTTAGATAATCAGTCTTAAAATGATTATACAAGACAAACACTTTCCTATTATAAAATAACAATTACATATTTAAATTCCCTATATTTAAAAGTACTTGCTGGTGAATTTTCAAGGTTGTATCTCAATTATTAACAGAGTTAATCAGAGGTAAACTTGGTTTTCCATGGTAGCTACAAGTGGGCGGTTACCCGGTCATGGGTGGTTTCCCTGTGTGATACATTTTCCTTTTTTTTTTTTTTTTTTCTGAACTCTTCGCTTGTATTAATCTCGCTAAACTACATACAAGTCTATGGGCTTTCTGTTCTAAATACTAGAGTCCGAGTCTGCCCTTTAATCCCTTTACCCCACCCTAATCAGCTATAAATCCCAAAATCACCCCAAAATGTCATCTGTGTAGGCCATGGGTCCGCCTGGCCTTGCTTGCTGCCACTCAACTAACCGAACTCCGCCGAGTTGGTGGTGCGATGGGCCCTGAAGTAAACCTCAGAGCAGTGTTGTTGTAATCGTATTATTAACAGGTGAAATCTGAAACCCAAAAACCAAGGTGCCTACCGACATCTATCACCAACAAACTTTCCCCCGTACTCCGATGAGTTCATATGGTTCCTCTTCGTCCCGAAGGCCTAGTTAGTCCCTGGTCTCCTATCGCGACACGGCATAACCCCATCTCATTAATTGTCCAAACACTGGCCCGGGTACACCCTACTCATTAGCGAGGACCCAGTTGACCCCAGCCCCCAAAAGTATTTCTTTCTCCACCACCGGAAAGCAAAAGCTCCATGATCTATGACACTTGCAATGGGTGCCATCTGCCATCACTCTCGTTGCATCAGAGCATAGATAACTTCCTCATAAGGCCTGTTACCACTCAAAAATCTTGTGTCCTTCTCACTTACCCCGCACTTGAAGCCATCGTGAGCAAGCTAAAAGTGGACCACACCACGCAAATTGTCAAAATGTGACACGTCACCTGGAGGTTTAGTTTCAAAAATTTTGGTTGTAAGAGAGATGGTCGATGTGCGATACGTTAATGTAACTTCAATGTAAGCTACGGTAGTTTAAGAAAGGTATGATGCGACGAATGCTCTGCTCTGTATTGAACACCCGATTAATATTTCCAGCAGTACTTTAGACAAACCTTGAAGAGAGGCCAGCATACAGAATATATCAAAAATGAGGGCTTTTAGTTGAGTTCTCAGTTACAGCATTTCACCTGTGCACGAAGCGAGCACCCGCGGGCGACTACGACGGCTCTACTAGATCATGGAACGACCGCATCAATCCACACCGCCCACCAAACAGCCAGGGATAAATGGTAACTGCTTACCAGATATATGGGAACAAGTGTAGACTCACTCGACCACCCTGGGACAAGGATCCTCGTAGAATTATTATTTTTTTTTCTTCGAAAAAGTCGCAATCTAGACTGATTCTGGAAAAAGTGGGGTTTTTTTTTTCTTTCCCCCCCTGCAAGTTACGCCTGCAGTGCTGCAGGCAGGGGAAAATGATGAGGTGTTGGGAGATTTGGGAGATAATACCGGATAGGAGAGTAGTCAATCATACTGGCTGCGAGATTGAGTTGAGAGAGGATGAATGCAACCACAATCACAGGCCAATTACCGTAAGAAAACTCGAATAATAGGACCATAAGTTATGCGAGGATGTTGGAGTTGCTTCTCTTAGTACTCGCAATTGAATGACGTTTGTGGACACGACCGGTATTGCATGACACCAAAATCTAAGCAAAAAAGCTAAATTTTTGCGGCATGCAATAGCAGTCGTGTTCACAGTTCTGGTGTCCCTCTTTCCCTACTTGTCTCAGAGAGCAGGTTTTTGGTGTATTTTCGCCCCTTTCCTAGGCAGGAAATTTTAGACTACCAGGCACACGGTCTAATTATTCAAGTTTTTACGGTATTTATTTTTGCTGAAGGATATAACTAAAAAAAATATGGACCACTGGCACGGAATAAGCGTCCTCCTCTCAGCTGCCTATAGACCCTGCGCATTTTTCATGGTGAAAAATGGTGATAAAAGAATTCATGCCTTCACGCTCTGCGGAGGTACAGCGTGTAAGTTTTGTCGGTTCCACAAACGAGGATTTCCACCCTCACCCCCTGTGTAACCTACAAAACTTACACGCTGTACCTCCGTACCGGTACTCGAGTATAGGATTGAGATCTGGCGATGACACAGGCCATCAATCTTGTGGGTAGAGTTGGGATTTTTTTTTTCTTTCGTGGTAATCACTGAGGTGCTGGGATCTATGTGGTCTAACTCTATCTTCGATCTAGTATGTAGCTCTCTCTACACTCCCCTTATATCTGGCTGAACTTGCCATCCGAGTCCTGTAAGAGAAGGGATAAACTTCCTTCTTGTAGATACTTTCTCGGTCATCCCCATGCGCATCGATCTTTTGGTAGTGCTTTTTGTCTTGTCATCGCATGTACTGTACGTACCAGTACTCGTATAGGCCTTCGCTCTAAATACTGCTTCAGTGAAGCCATTCTTCAATCTCTTTCTTTTTCTTTTTCTTTTGCTCGCACAGTAAGCGTAATTAATATGTACTGTGCCGGGCTGCCAGGGGTGTGGAAGTGCTGGATACAAGGAATATTTCTCATAGGCGGATTAGGCACATGCAGGATGATTACTAGATTTTTTTATTGTACGAGTATGACTCCTTCCCTTGCCCTGTCAATTTGTCGAGTAGGATGCAATCGGTGCTCTTCCCTCCGCTCTTTTCCCCTTCTTACCTACTTCCCTCGGGGGGGGGTCATGGTCGATCACCCGATTAGTGCTTGGCCGCGAGGGTAGGTCATGTTTGACCGGACACCATACGGGTGTCTGGAGGGGTAAGTTTAAAGAAGTGCTATGGGTAGTGGATGCGGAGAACAGGGAATTCAGTGGATAAATAGCGCTATACTCGAGTACAAGTACATGGTGTAGCGTCCGTTGTGGTTTCTTAGCGGCTGTCTGTGCGGTAGTTGCTATTCTATTGTGGTATCTACACATATATGTGCTAGCACCTAGTTAGGCCAACAAGCAGATTCTAGGGGCCTTGTGAGCGCTCCTCAAGTATACATACCACCCCATCCCATGGCATATTCGCAGTTGAGGATGGTAGCGGCCTGCTAGGCCTACCCGCTAGCGCAAGTGAAATTAAGAGTAAGGGGAGAGAAAAAAAATACTACTCGAGCCAAGTAGTCTCTACTGCTGCTAAAAATACAAACCCCAATACGCCAAAAAAGGAGGACAAAACTCCTCCCCGATAATCCAGGCAAAGATAGAGAGTGAAAGAGACAGAGCGCCATCAAGTCAATACCCCGCCATTTCGACATCATTACCATTACCCTCCCCTGGCGCATCCTCTTCATCTTCTTCATCTCCTTGGCTGTCCTCTTCAATGGGTGTATCCCTCATACCCCTCGTGGCCCGCCTCGTAGATGCTGGCTGCGGAATACTATTAACTCTCGCACGCGGGGTGGTGCCAATATTGGACTGCCTATTCCCTCTGGGTCTTCTCTGGCCCCTGTCTGCCTCTTCGCCAACAGGTAATCCGCCATTCCACTCTTTCTTGCAATGCGGGCATTCGTGCGCGCGGCTGGGACGGAAGATGCCCTCAGCGCAGGGTGTATGGAGGCGGAGTTTGCAGTGTTTATCTGTACAGCGAAGGCCCTGGTGTGGATGTTAGGTTGGGGTGGAGAGGTGGGAAGAAAGGAGGACGAACTATAGTTACAATTTCTCGGCATGCATGACAGGTTTTGATCCTTTCAATAATACCATTGGTGGAAGACCCGTCATCTTCATGTTCGTCGTCTTCGTCCGCAGGGGTATTGTAGGCTTGGAAGAGGTAAGGGCCGAGTTCTAGGAGTGCTCGGGACGTGAGAGAATAGAAGCCCGCCCTGAAAGCTCAATCTCGTGAGCACATCTGCCTTACAAAAAGTATAATCTAGAGAAGCCATACTTAGAACACTCTAACCACCCCTCATCGACAAAACTTCCCAACGCCGCTTCTGCCCCGACCATAGTCAACCCACTAGTGTTCTGACTAGTAGACCCTTGTGTGGGCTGAGAAGCTCCCCCTTGCTGCGGATTCTTGTGCAATCTCACAGCAGCAAAGTCGTGAACTGCCAAAACCTCTGCATCGCGAGTATTATTGGTCTCGAAGATTGCATCGAGGACTCTCTTGAAGAATGCGATTTCATCCGCATTGTGGGTTGTAGCTAGCTGAGCGAGTTCGTCTGATGTCGTGTTGATCTGTGGTATTGCAGGTGAGTAGAGGAGAGGAGGTGCATAGTTGAGAGGAGCGAACTAGAGCAAAAGTCTTTGAGCGATCCCTCTGGTCCAACATAATCTTAATTTCCAAGTCAAAGTCGTGAATCATGTCGTTAGCTTTAGAAATGTATGATAAAGCGATGCGCTCGTTTATGTCTTCAATGCTGATTTCATGCTCGGCATCTTTACGCCAATAAATAAGTCAGTCTGGTAAGAATAGAGGGATATGACGTGCTTACCATCCGCAGACAATATCTCAGCTAGAAGAACTCGGACATCATCAATCTTCATAGTTCTGCGAGACATAAAGCCCTGAAGAAATGCTCTATTAACATCGCCGTAGCCTTCCCGTAGAAGGCTCATGGTTTCCAAAGGTCGGCCTGGAAATTCCGCAAATCGGATGGTAGGATTGGCAAAGAGAGGCGGAAAAAAAAACTCAAGACATGGAGGAAACGGGATGAGCTCGTCCTGCTATAACCCAACACAAGCAAACTGGCCGAAAGCGCCACTGCTGTTTTTTTTTGTTCGGGAAGACCCGCAGAGCCCCCCCCCCGGAAACAAACTTGTCTGTTCCTCGTTCAACGCGCCAGCGGGTAAACCCTATCACCCACAGCTCATCCCTCCATCCAGCCGACTCGATGCCGGTCTTGTCTAGCCATCGGACCCCGAATTCGCCAGGAAGCGAAAAAATCATTAACTTTTTATGATTCCTTTGTAAATTCTTTGACGGCTCCTTTTCTCTCTTCCCTCTCTTAAGTACTGTGTCCACCTCAGCTGGAAACGGCTTTTCATCAATACTCTTTAGGGTTCACACTACACACTCTCTTTAAGTCTTCGTTATGTGGTTGTCAGATGTGCAAAGTATGATTCTTTTTGCCCTGTACGTGTGCGGGTGTTTGCTAACGGATCCGCAGAGTTTGGGGCTGGATTTTGCGCTGGAGGTGTGGCCGATAAGATACTCGAATACTCATTAAGAAACTGTAGCTAACTGGGTCATTTTACAGGAGTATTTTTCTTCCTCTTCGGCATCATGATGTTCTTTGACAGAGCGATGTTAGTATCTCCTTATCGCTATTTCCCCCCTGCCCAATGCTAAAAAATTTCCAAACAGGTTAGCAATGGGAAACGTCAGCCCCTCTTACCTACCTAGCCAATCTAATCATGAATTGCCTCACTCACCCTTATTATCTCTTATAGATTCTCTTTGTTATCGGCATATCCCTGTTCATGGGTCCGAAAAAGACATTCTCCTTTTTCGCACGCAAGGAGAAGGTCCGCGGGACAGCGTGTTTCTTGCTGGGCGTCGGTTTGATATTGGCAAAATACCCGCTAATTGGATTCTGCATTGAGCTTTACGGCATCTTAAACTTGTTTGGCGATTTCTTTGGGATTATAATTGGGTTTTTGGGGTCCGTGCCTGTGGTAAGCATGCGGCCTTGGGCGATCTGGGCTTGAAAGTTGTTGGATCTACAAGATATTGACGAGATGTGCTTTAGGTCGGACCCTATTTGGAGGGACCATTACGAAGGGTTACTGGTAGGTCTATTGCTCATTGTGTATGGAAGACTGGTGTTAATTCTTCTTCAGGCGCTACACAACAGCTGCCTGTTTAAGGAGCCGGCGTTACTGGCCTCTCTTTTCCCCCCTTTGGCGTTTATGGACGGGGTGGTTTTCGTTCAGGATGATCAAAGCTGTGTACCATTGACATGTGCTCATGGATGTCGATGAGTACAGTATTTATATCATGTTTCTGAGCGAGTGGTTCAGAAGTTTAGGTTTATGTGAAGAATTTAATGTTTAATCAAGCCCCGAAGGCTAGTCACTCGTAGATGGTGACACAATTTGTGTGTGAGGGGCTATGGGCAATGCTGGACGGTATAGAGAAAGGATGGGACAAACGGAAACACAAAGCCGTGAAGACAAAATGAGCGAAGCAAGAGACTGAGAAATAGGCTTTAGATAATAGGACACCAGAGCTCCACTACCCTCAATTTAGTTGAAAGAGAGCAATCCCCTCCCCCTCCACCCCCCGCTAACTTTCGATGATTCACGTAAACAAAACCCAGGGTAATATTCAGTATCCCACGCCGATTAGGTAGTCGGCAAGTTTCTCAACGGTGGTTGCCGCCTGTCCGGGTTGGACAGCCTCGCCGTAATGAGCAACGAGGATGGCTTGTTTTGTTTTGACACAAACGATGCCGGTTTTGCCCTGGAGCGAGGATGTGATAGTTTGTTAACAAAGGTGACCTTGTTGGTTGAAGAACACTTCATTGGTAGAAGCTCACCTGTTTTCCATAGATGCTTCTGTCTGCACTCATGATGGTGACGTACTTGACGCCACCAATGTGAAACCCCGTGCCGGCGAGATCTTGCAACTTTTTTTCTTCCCCATATGCCTTAACAAGTGTCTCGATCTCTTCTGGCTTGACCTAGTTGAAAGAAACAGAAGGTGTTAAGTGATTGAACCTTAGACAGCAAAAACCGAAGGCTTACAGGCCTCCCACAAGGTATCCGGAATTGTTGGAACCGAAAAATGCATAATGTATATCATTTGGCATAGAGCAGGGGAAGTTACTAACCACGAAACCAGCAGAACTAGCCCACACACTTTTCCCATCAATGCTGAAGATGGCGGCTGTATCGAGTTTCCCAGAGCCCACGAGGCTGTAAGAGAGTTAGCGGGCAAAATAAGAGATCCATCTGAAAGCTTCCTCATGGCGTTGCTTACGTTTGGTCAACATAGGCTGCGGGGTTTTCAAACAAGCATTAGTAAAAGAGTAACAAAAGATTTGCTCACCCCACTTTTTACATTACAGATGGGCAGTCAGTACTCACATTGCCAACTCATATTTGGTTTATTAGGGTAGGAGGATTGTCGAGAAGTAAATGGGGAAGCAATAAGGCTAACGGGTATTATAAAGAAAGGTTGAGGTGATGAGGTGGGGAGTTGTTGTTGTGATGGTGGTTGTTACTGTTGTGGTGTTGGGGCATGAGAAAAGAAAGAAAAGGCGATTGGGAGGGGTCTCTGACAACATGGCCACTTACCAGCACCCACGGCGAGGTGAGGCTGAGGGCGGGTAAGCCGAGCTAGGTGCCCAAGTAAGGCGGACGAAGTTTGGGCAAGGTGGGTTGGGGTCGATCCATTGATGACTGATGGATACTCGAGTACTCGAGCACATACGTTTCATGGAAGATGTAAGAAAGCGGGTCAAAGGGCTTACTTAGGAGATGTAAAAATTAACTTATTTGGGAGAGCTTGGTCTAAAACTGATTTGGGTGAGGATGGTGGATAAGGGGGAATATAAGTGGTTGATGGTTTTATCTATCATACCTAGGAGCGTTGGAGAATGAAATCACGTGATTGGGATAGAGCCGGGCTTACCCAACGGTAGCTTTTTGGGTGCTGCCGAATGCTGTGCGGGTACGGTAGTTTAAGCATCGTAATTGATTGTAATGGAATACAATTCTGGCCGCTGGAACAGTACGCACAGCGTGCTACCGGTGAGTGCACAGACATGAGACATACAGTAGACCACGTGGGATATTGTTTAGATTTGAGCTCCTTGTAAAAGGAGGGCAGTGGGGTAGATGTACGATATATTCTTACCGCCGCCTGTTGAAGATTATCCGCCATGGCACCGCATCCACAATTCTTGGGGAATGGCCGGGGATTGGGTGAAACATTATGTTTATGGATGAGGAGGAATGACTATCCTATAGTTAGAGTATAATATAAGGGGAGAGTGCTGGAGTGCAGTACAACATACCCCTTTACTCAAGTGAGGGGGCAAGTGGGTTAGAAGTAGTCTACCGTATTCAATCAATCTATTATACCGTGGGGATGCTAGGAGTTGGTAATGAGTCTGCGCATAATTTTAAGGAAGACAAGACAGCATTGCTGACTGCATAGTATCGGTAAGTTATTATACTATCGTACCTACTCAAATCGGTGCCGTGTCGTAAGCAGAGAGCTAGTTTTCCGGTTCGTCATCTGAGCGCTGATCTCGTTCACACTGCCTCTGGTCATCTCCTCCTCCGCAGTGCCGGGCGTCCGAAATCGACCTCCACCACGACCAAACCCAATAGCCGGCCGGAACAACAACTTTATACAGAGCTACTGAAAATTGGCTCTCTCGGCTCTGGATGCTTGGCGCCAAGATGTCCAAAATTGCAGGGCGTTAATTCATCCGGATCTCTTATGAATTATCATGCAAGTCTGCGGGCTCTGTTTGGTATCAATTGAGAACGGTGAGTGGGGTATTTGAGAAAAGTGAATATGCCCATCCTAAGCAAGAAGTGCCCAAAAACAGGGATTAAAGAAATGCATGGTAATATATCTACTTGTATCTCAGCGCCCATACAAAATTAACCCCTACTGTTTTCGGGAACTCTATTGGGCGCTCTAGCTGTCAAGGCATATCCACCTACCAGTATTCCCTGGCCATCCAGTAGAGGTCCTCAGATCCTCAAGCCCAACGCCCGCCCTTCCAATACAGTACTATTAACTATGTAGCCATCTAGACATAGTTCTAAAATACGTTCTTGAATCTCATGCTCGTGTTTCTTCTTCCTTGCCAATTGTTTACCAAGCCTAAAATTCCAATCCTATCTTTCGCTGCCTTTTTTACCTCTTCAATTTCCTCATACATCCAGCCTGTACAAGCAATTAGCATCCCTGTCAAGGGCTTCAGCTACTTTACGGAGGTACAGCACCTACATTCTCTTCGCTCTCTTAATATCCGTGGTTTATCCTGGGTTCTTAAGTCTTGATACAGTCTTGAAGCTTTTAACTGAGTATGGCACTTATATTCTATAACTTTAAAAGTAAGTATAATATAGTATTGTCGTAATATCTAAGACAATTTGTCACCAAGCTTACTGGTAGTTCTTCGTCTTACCGCTTTTCATTTTCTCACTTACTACTCGTAATTTCTGACGTTTGTAAAAACGACTGCTATTGCATACCACCAAAATCCTGAGACTCTGGCCGATTGTCTGCCAATATGCAATAGCAGTCATTTTTACAAACGTCAGAAAATTGCGAGTAACCACCTACTAATAGTATTACAACTCATAACTCCTGCTGTTTGTCATTCTGTGAAAATTTATTAATTCGGTTTTTTCAACTTCCAAGTATATCATTTTTATAACTATTTTTAATATTGTTAACCTCAATATATCCGTTAGTTGAAAACACCAATCTACATCTAGTATACAAAAATAAGCACTAAGGCCTTGTTTGGCTCGAGCAGTTTGTCGATTCAAAATGCGTTTTGCAAAACACATTTTGGAATTAACCAATCATAGGGCACAGAGAATAATTATGTAAGCAGGCTTTGTGTGTATTAATTGGTTGATTCCAAATGCATTTTGCAAAATGAGTTTACTGCTCGAGCCAAACAACTCCTAAATTACCTCTCTTTTCCTGCTTGACAACAGCTTTCAGGCTTCCTCAATAGTCCTTGTAGCTGCAAATTGTCATCTCATAAGTATGCTTTTAGTATATTTTATATTTAAATTTGTTGTTACTCAAGTACTTTGTATTTTTCAAAAGGGATAATAACAAGTTCATATAGGGTTCGAGTAAGCTGAAATAAGTCTACCTCAAATATCAAAAGTAATCTGAGTCATCAATTTTTTCTATGTATAAATTAGATCCAATGACTCAAGTGCGTAGCATGCTTCTCACTTGTTCTAGTTTTCATGGTACTTGTCTGGGGCAAGTCCTTTCCTGGCAATTATATATAGGAAAACCTCATTCTTGTCTCTAAAATGAATTGTATACGTTTAGAAGAAATAATTTTCCAGTTTTTAATGACTCCCCAGTAGATACTTACTAGCAGCCCCTGGACCTACCCTTGATTTTTCCAGTGTGTTAGAAATATCAATATTGAATTTTAATAGATAATATTATGTAAAAGTTCAGAGCAGAGAGTTAGTGGAAGAGAGTCTCATCATGTAGTAAAGGAGGGTAATGCATTAGCAAAAAAACACCCTACATCTGATACGTCAGTGTTGCACCCTGACGCAAGTGACATGTTTTTTACATTTCCTGCATTCTGAGCATCCTGTTGTATGTTGCAACTGTCCTTCACATCTGGAGCATCCAGAGGGAGATTGCTATACTATGGAGCATCTAGAGCTAGGTTGCTACACAGGATTAACACCTGTGCTTCCAGAGGCACTTTACAACATTATCGCATATCTGAATTGCCCATCATGCTTGCTCTTTTAAAGTTCCCCCTGGATACTACCCATATTCTAGCCTTTCCTTATTTAGAGAAAAGGGTTTGTCTTGGCAATGATCATGAGGTTAGTATGTGCGCTAGGTAAACCAGCCACCATACTCTTGATCTTAGTTTTGCATTAAAGACACCACAGGATATCAGCAAAAGTTCACATTTTGCCCTTATATCTCATGAGGCATGTGAGAGATAGGTGGCTAAATTATAAAACTCAAGATGTTGTATCCCTCATTTATGCCTTATATCTCTGGATAATATCCTGGGGATTGGGGTCTTTTTTCACTGGTAATTTCGTTGCCATCTAACAGCATCTGAATACTCTTGATCTCATTTGAGCTATTGCATGGTCCATTTCAGCTTTCACTGTTTCAATAAAATTCAAGTTTCTTCGGCCTTAGCCTCTCGCTTCTGCTATTGTTCCATTATGAATTGCTGCCTCACAGCTCAATCATGCTTTCCAATAGTCTAAACACACTGTTCCATGGCTCATTCAAGCTTTTGCTCTTCCTTCGTACTCTTACCCAGCCTTACCTCTCATATTAGGAATTGTTCTGTGATGACATTCTGTCCCTCTAGCAAAAATAATTCCACCACATTTATTACATACTTATCTCCCTGTCCAGTCTAGTAGGACCACCTCCCCTTGTTCCTCCTATCCCTCCCATATTCATATCATGTTCTAAAGGCCCAAGAAGTCTTCTGAAAACCCCATACATACCTTTAATGCTATTTATCTTTAGCTTTTGTCCACGGCCTTTGGTTTGCCCCACTCGCTAAGGGGTCTTGATTAAATGACATGTGTTATTTTTAGCATTTTCTTCTAGGCCATTTTGACTGTTGTATGTCTTCTTTCTATATGTGTGGATCAGGAAAAACTGCAGCCTGCCTCAGAATCCTATTTCACACTTGGCATTTGCTCTTCTGTTAGATTTCTCCATTATAGATTCTGTCCCCCTGGGTAGGTTCTTGCAATCATACCATGCACTCTCTACCTCTGCACCGATTCCATACACCTTTTCTGTTTCCATTGTATGCGTGTCAATTCTGTTTCATTTCATTGAAGCTCGTACACTTTGTACTTCCTTTGATCTTTCTTCAAGTTGAGATCACATGATTCACTTAATACTTGGTGTATCACAACTATTTGACACATCGGAGAGTTTACTATATGTATCATTAGGTGTTTCCTGGGCACTGCTGCATGTCGCTTTTGTACCAAACTTTGTTTCTTTTTTTGCATGAATTTACCGCCTCTTTCCACCGTAGTGTTTTCAATATATTCTATTAAATGTTTCTAAATCAATCCTAGTATTTACATACCAGGATTGGGTATCTGTCCCAGCAGTCTCAGGTACTAAATTTGCCATGCCCATGATTTATATGATAGCAACAACGATCTCAGTTGTCCCCATTGGCCCCTTCTCTGTCCCCAAGTTAACGGTTACAAGTTCTGTAACGTTACTGACTTTCCTCAAATTCTCAACAAACAGTCCTTATACTAATACAAGTCTATCCACAAAAACAGTACCTAGTTTTTGAACATTTATTATCAATATCAAGTGAGCTGGATGAAAGCCTTTTAATGCCTCATAAATTCTTCCATTATATAAATTCATCCATACCCAATCATTCCTGCTTTGCTCTATTTACCTCAAAAGCTGGGTTCCTCTATACCAAAGAGGGTACCAATTAACCTCTCATATGTCCTCAAAAATTTCTACTAGGACATGTAAAAGTTGAAATATCTCAACTGGAAAATTCTTAACCAAATCTATATCAAACTGTTGATTCACAAATGACTTCTGTCGATAATAATTGAGTACAAGGTCTGGAAAATTTCCCAAACTCTGATTGAACTGTGAAATTGTTTCGACAGTCAGCGTGAAACTAATTGGTTGTTTACTAACTGATCCAACCTGCCATTTGTGCTGTTCATCGTGTACTTCGTCCTGAATACAATGCGCTTGGTCCGCCTGGATATTTATTTCATGGATGTTGAACCCCTCAGGTCTAGCATATGATGGTAGTATTTAATGGCTTGCATCATTTTTATTTGACTGTCAATAGCCCTCCTTGATCATTCTTTTGTGAATTGATTCTCCCTACTCAGTAGAATATATTTAAATGTTCCCAAAGTGCTGTACATGGTTCCCGAAGTGACTTAACAAATATATCTTAACAAAGTTAAAGTCTACATTCTAATCATATATATCTGTAACAATTCCATCTTAATCGCAACATTGTTCATCTGTAATAATTCAATGTCTTTAGGCTGCAGTAGCCCCCGAAAAGCGGTGTTGATTAAGCACTTTGCTATTCTTGCCCTGAATTCTTGCTATGACCTCTTTCACTTTCTTGGTAGTAGACTTATCTTCTTGGTACTCTTTAAAAATCTCTCTGTAATCATGAAAGGCTTTTAGGTGCTATTCAAGGAAATAAATCGTCTTATCAGTATGGCTTGTATATTGTATTATTAGAGTAAAGTCAACAATCGATCGAATACAGGATAGAGCTTGGGTAAATATGAGACGTTTGGTGACACTAGGACGATGTAGAGAAGCTGCAAAGCAGGGTAGAATTACTTTAACCAGATTTCTCTTCTCTTTTCAGGTCCATTGAGAGATCCGATTGTATTCTTGGTTGGTGGGAAATAGCCGGGATAAGCAGCTAAACTCTTCCAAATAGAATTAAATGCTTGTAGCTGCTTGTACTTCTATAGAAATCCGATAAGACATTTCATAAGGTGTGTTTTGAATATACCCAGGTACATCACTTGGAGAATATCTGGTTTGAGTAGATCAAATTGCTGAAGGTACGGAAGCCCCCAACAGCAGCTTGGAAGCAATATAAAACCAGGATGAAGTAGTTCTTGCTTAGTGTGCTGGTCGTTATCAGAGTATTTGTTGAAGAGAGATTTGTATCTTCTATAATCTTGTGTGGCAGCAGAACGTCTCAAATCAGATCCTAATTGTTTCAGTTGACCTTCTCAGAAAGCGGAGTGATTTTGTCGAATACCGTGCAATGTGACATTTTTCAATTAATCAGCAAACCAAGCCAAAAACATAAGAAACATAATTGAGCCTTTCAATTGGCCCATTTAATCTCAATTTCGGAGTTGCCTAGCACAACCATTGGTGCAAAGATGGATTCCAGTAAATCATAAAGAATCTTATTGGTGACCTGGTTTTGCCATGCATCGCTCGCTGCTACACTGCGCATCTTCATGGCGACTGGCAAGAGCACTAAAAGTACGGTAGCATGTTTTGAGGTCTTATTTAACGTTCATGATATGATATTCCCAATTGATATATAGATTGGCCAGGCTTTCTTATTTCCAGAGAAATTGGTCAAAAAAGTAAAGTCTAAGGCACATCTGATTGGTACCAGTATTGCTCTATTAGGCAATCTATCCTTTGCTAGGTGTCAATTTTGTGTACTAATATATAGTATGAAAGCGCTGTGGAATGTTGCATTTGTACATACCAGTGTTGTCTACTACCCATTATCTGTGTGCATCTCTGAATATACTCGCTAAGTTAGTTCTTCGCTATTCCATTCCGTTACAGGGGCATAAGCCATATCCTTAGAAAAAGAACTTTGACCAGGTAAATATTTAGCACAATAAATAGGATTGCAGAAAGAGAATTTCAGTGCTATGGAAGCTTCATCTAGTTCTTGTCTGTCAGCAATTTCCTACATTTGGTTAGAATCGGAGATTGTAGGAATACATTAACTTACAGCCTCTTTAAAAGATACTGACCACTCTTTCAAACTCTTCATCCCCAGACCTGATTCCAACTGTCACGAACCTGACTAAGCGAGGAATATGGTTTCACATGACTCACGGTTATGAGTCATAGGTT
>QOVD01000593.1:0-29840 GCA_003521225.1 Tuber microsphaerosporum | reverse complement strand
GGGGTGTTTTGAGGTGTTGCACGGTTGCCGCCGATCGGACGAAAAGTTTTGTCCTAGTACTTTATATCGTGCATGATGCAAACTCATTGCTTAAACCCCAATGTCCAGCGAGTGAGAGTTGGTGAATCTATCAGGACTCGATAGGAACCAAGTTTCACTATTTTTAGTCAGGTTCTTCAAAGGTTAAGAACCTGTTTGGTTACAACGGTTCCGTTCCATTCCCCCATACAAAATGACCTTTTCCTTCCGTTTCAGAACGGAAAGAACACTCTTTTTACAGTGGAAAAGGTCGCCGAACGGAACGGAACCGTTGCAACCAAACAGGCTCTAAACTATCTCTAACCATTCAGTCCATTAGTAGTAACAAGGTAAGATCCCCCTCATAGCTGATAAGGCTTTAGGGTGATGGTGTGGGTATCTATCTTTCGCACCGAAGCGCGAGACTGACCGCTGAGCGGCATATAAATCGGCCATCGTCGCTAGCTACACGAATCTATTTCGCTTAAATCGGCACCTATTTCCCGAAACAGTATTAGCTTATTCCATCCTAGCCTTTATTAGGGTTAGCTTAGTAAATTGCGCAACCTAAGACATCTGCAGTCCCGGACATCATGATCGCCATCCGTCCCGGGCATTTATCCTAGTCCTGCAGTCCGTCCCGTCCATAGCCAAAGAAGGACGGACTGGACGCTTGGGTTCACTGCCCACACCAGTTCAATAAGCGAATATGATAGATTCCCTTTACGTCAATCATTTGCTATTGCAATCCAGTCCATCGGTCCCATACTCTATGTAGAAGCACCCCCGACTTAGTTGGCCAGATACGCTATCTAAATCAGTAAAAATGCATCACAAAAAAAAAGTGGAACTACATAGCGAAATCTCAATTGCTTCCGGTATGTAACGGACATAGGTAGAAAAAATCCGAGAGAGCGCTCTGGTAGTTCCTTGTTTACGGTATACCGCATTACCTGGGTAAATTGGAAATGGGGCTAGAACAGCCACGCAATGCTAATCACAATAGGTGAGCGAAATTCGCAAGAAAGTTGCCTGCTAGGGTTAGATCCTGACGATCAGTTGCCACAGGACGTTGTTTCTACCAAAGTTTTTACTTTTTCAAGGGAAAGAGTTTCCTGTAGAGGTTTACTCTCGCTCGCTTGTTGAGCCACACTGCTCTAGCGCCATTTCCAATTTACCCAGGTAATGCGGTATCCCTTCCTATCCTCCACAGGCAGAACGCACCCCCGAAGATGAGCGTCAAAACACACATAATCCCCCAACCAACCTACCAATCAACCAACATGGAAAAAAGGAAGGAAAAAGCCTCATACACCCCAGAATAACGCCAAAAAGCGACAACCTCCTAGGCCGGAAAATCCATCGCCCACCACCCACCACAAGAGTATCCACCCCACAGAGACTTTGCGACTTCAACTCGCGGTATCATTCTTACTTATCAACTGAAAGAAAGGACCAAATGACCGAACATATACAGAGAACATAAGTGACCTCATACTTCATGAGAAGGAACCGGTTTCCTGTCTTCAGCCCACACACATCATGAGTTCCAACCAAGTATACGCCTCCAAGCCGGGAGAGCGCAATGAAGCCTAGACGATGCGAAACAGCCGCCCAATAATCAAGACCCAACAGATGATGTCTCACCACCACAAAAGATACAACCCAATAGCACAGAATAATATAGGAAGGAAACGCTTTGGACAAAGCTGTTGTTGAGGAAAATGGAAGACAATAACTAGAAATTCAACACTCAATGTTGAAACGACTGAGGGTTGATTGAGAAAGAGAGATGGGTGTGAGCCCTACTATTTATACAGGAAACACCCCGCCACGATTTTCTTGGCACATACGGTCTCACTCGCTGCCGCATCACCGCCACATAGTATCCTGCGGTCTATCCTGCGGTCAACCATGCCCGACATTGAAGGATGCTCCAACACTCAAACCCCAATATCTAGCGAGTGAGAGTTTGTGAATCTGCCCGAGCTTTGATAGGTACCCGAGAAGGAAATGATCGAGATGTTTGTTTATGCTTATTAGCAAAAATAAATTGGATGACAAAGCCTGCGGAACAGGTCACATTGCATACTAGCAATATTATAGAGGCCAAGTTTCACTATTTTTAGTCGGGTTCTTCAAAGGTTAAATTATCTCTGGTCATTCCCTCCATTGGTAGTAAGGTAAAGCCCCTTCAATCTATTAAGCCTTCGGGGTGAAAGGTGTTCGCACTCAAGCACGAGACCGCCGAACGGCACATAAATCGGGCATTGTCGTTAGCTATACGAATCTACAATTACATACAGTCTCCAAGCTACGTACTTAGACATTGTACTGTCTTGTACCGCGCCTCAAAGCTGTAGCAAAAGTGATAATTGTTTCAACCACCACATTCCCAGAACCACCTCGCCATCATCCCCTTGCAAGAAACACAAGCAATGAGAAACATATGGATAGATGCACACCAATTTTCCAAAGCGAAGCCAGTATATTACAGGTAACTAGATTGAAAGGAACCGAAAGCAAGAAACACCCAAGAAAAACAACGCCAAAAGAAATCTCGCCCTATCGCTATGCTGTTCGCTGATCTGTAGTTCCACTGTCGGATGTGTTGGGGATATGGCCGCTACCCTTACCATGGGAGATCGTTGCCGCCGACATGTCCCGGTGTGGCAATGGGGGCGCATGGGGGTCCGCAGGGGAGGGTGGCGGGCAAAAAAGAACGCGAGCAGTAGGAAGTAAAGGAACGCGGGGTGTAGAAAAGATGGTGATCGAGAGGTGGATGGAAGCTGAAGGGTGCTATATATGGAAAGGGGAGAGGGCCCACGGACCCGCCTTCCTTGAGCTATGACCCCGCACTGGCCTAGCAACCGGCTATACCTTTTTCCACTAGTCTCCGATACGTGGCGGTATCCCCCGAGGGGCATTCCGTACGCTTTGCCTAATTGGCAATGGGTTTCCACAACCCCCCATTGAATTATGGTACAGAAGAGGGGGAAAAGAGACCCAGCCTAAAAACAACCCCTTGATTCCAGTCTAATCCTCATCCATAGCCTCCACATGTCAAGGCTTACTCCCATCGATATCAGCCGCAAAGCTCTGATTTCCTCATCATACAACATTAGACGTCCAGATTGCTAGGGGGTTTACAATAGAGTATATGAATTACATTAGCAGGGTATCACACATATTCGAGTTCAAAGTGTTAACAACATACTACATATGAATTAGACCGAAATAGGTATAGATACAACCTAAGTAATATATAAATGGTGAGACAAAGCGCCCCAGATATAAGCTATTATAGCAAAAAGCCTCTTCTCTCTAGAAAACCGGGAAAGAGAAACAAAAAGCATTGCCAATGTTTGCATGCCTCAGCCAACTCACAGCCATTCATAATAGCAATGTTACAATATATTCCCAGCGGTGTTCTCAACGGGCAGTCCGTCCGTCCTTTTCCAAACTTGCCCTGCAACTCACCGCCAAGGACTAGGGCCCCACCGTCCCCCGGGATAAATGTCTCATATCAGCCGTCCTGCCGTCCCCTGCAGCCCCCCACAGTCCCCCACAGTCCCCCTATTCCCTAATGTTGAAAGTCACCGGGGATCACTCACTGTTTCCCTATTATGTTTGTATTCTTTCGTTTTACGCATTGGTACTATATTTACTACCGTATTGTTTCCCCTGTTTCCGGTGTTTTTCCTTGTCACTCGCTCCTCTGTCCTAACCCGAGTTGGATTGATGGAATCGGAGATGGGAATGCAACTCAGTGGCTAACGTGGATGCTGGGGTTGTAGCATCACAATAGTTGATTGTGAGAAAGACTTTCTTTATAGCAGGTTCTTGTGCACGGGAAGAGTTCAGGAATCATGGAAATGGATTTCGTGCTTTATTGTTATTCTCACGGTCATTCAGATTTCGGGTGTATTTTTCCACCCCTGGCAATTGTGGGATATTAAGAGGGACTCTATCTAATAAGAGTGCATTCCCTCCAGTGGTTGGAATAGAATAACACACTTCTTTTATTGTCCTTTACACAAGTCCCTACATCTGTTTGGCACACGAAATTATTGGATGGCGCAAAATTTTTTCCCGGCAGTCCCCCGCAGTCCCCCGCAGTCTTCGACGCCAATTTGTCTCACATTGCAGGGCACGCCATCCTGGGTTTCCCGGACGAGAACGGACGGCGTTCCGTCGTCCCGTCCCGTCCCGGGTTCTTGGCAGCCTCCCCGTGGGGCCCTACGGACGCCCCGGACCGTTGTTGAGAACACTGATTCCTAGTTATAGACCCCTGTTGTAAAATAACCTTTGGCAAGGAAGAGGGAAAACAGAGGGATGACGACATAAGGAAATGAAAACACTATCGTACACGGAGACCAGAGATAACTTACTCCTACCAGCATCCCCTTGAAGAAGGCGAGAAGACGAAAGAAACGGTGGGGAAAAAAGGAAGCCATATGAGGAACAGCATATTACCCGCAGAAAATACCCTCTCGAATCTATCCCTATTCCAAGCGTAATGGCTTAGAGCTCAGGCCCCAGCCGAATAACAGAGGAAGAAGAATTGATACCTTATAGCCCTGGAAGCGATTTTGTAGAGTGCATTTAGATACTATTTTCGAGGTGCTAGAAGGGTAACGGAGCAGATATATGAAGGAAGTGCGACGCAGATGTAGCAATTGGATAGCAAAGCCCGATATACTCTTTAATGAGGATGATCGGTATTGCCGAGGACGTTAGGATGGAGAGAAAAGCTTGCGCTTAACATAACGCAAAATCTGGCGGACGGCCATAGTACAACCATGCGAGGGCCTTGAATGGTTCGAAATGTCAGAATGGGGGGCAGGATGGGATGTGGGGATGGGCGCTGGAGCGGATGCTGGAGGGGAGGCTTGAAATTGAGTCAATGGAGGCTGGCCGGGAGTGGGCGGGGGAGAGGCGGCTTGTGTGATTTCGTGTCTTATTTCCTGAAGGATACATTGCTGTGATACAGGACCGGGCTCCACTTCCTCCTGAGCCCTCGGGGTAGGGTTAGAAACCTTTAGTGTCAGGTCACGGGTTTGTGATGTTTCGTGACTAAAAGGCCTTAATTCTGATAACAGCCTCACCACACTAACATTCCCGAACAGTTCTGCGTGCCTGAGCGGTGTCCAACCATCATTATCCGCAGATCCGGGATTGACATCCCCTCGCTCCAGGAGTACCTGCACTATACCCTCATGTCCAGATTGGGCAGCATATGATAGTGGTGTCCGGCCATATTTATCCGACGAATCCGAACTGACATCCCGTCGCTCCAGCAGTATCTTCACTATACCCTCATGTCTAAACCTGGCAGCATATAATAGTGGTGTCCGGCCATCTTCATCCGACAAATCCGAATTAACATCACCTCGCTCCAGTATTATTTTCACTACACCCTCACGTCCAGTATTGGCAGCATATGATAGTGGTGTTCGGCGATATTTGTCCGACGAATCCGAATTAACATCCCGTCGCTGCAGCAGCATCTTCACTACACTCTCATGTCCAGATTGGGCAGCATATGATAATGGTGTCCGGCCAAATTTATCCGACGAATCCGAATTGACATCCCCTAGCCCTAGGAGTATCTTCACTATACCCTCATGTCCAGATCCGGCAGCATATGATAGTGGTGTCCAACCATCTTCATCCGACGAATCCGAATTGACATTCCCTCGCTCCAATAGTACCTTCACTACACCCTCATGTCCAGACCGGGCAGCATATGATAGTGGTGTCCGGCCACGGTCATCCGATGGATCCGAATTGACATCCTGTCGCTCCAGCAGTATCTTCACTATGCTCTCAAGTCCAGATTCCGCAGCAAATGATAGTGGTGTCCGGCCAAATTTATGCCGCGAATCCGAATTGACATCTCGTTCCAGCAGTATCTTCGCTATACCCTGATGCCCAGATTGGGTAGCATATGATAGTGGTGTCCCGCCATCTTCATCTGACAAATCCGGATTGACACCCCCTCGCTCCAACAGTACCTTGACTACACCCTCATGTCCAGATTCGGCAGCATACGATAGTGGTGTCCGGCCTTCTTCATCCGACGGATCCGAATTAACATCCCCTTGCTGCAGCAGCATCTTCGCTATACCCTCATGTCCAGATTCGGCGGCATATGACAGTGGTGTTCGGCGATATTTGTCCGACGAATCCGAATTGGCATCCCGTCGCTGCAGCAGCATCTCCACTATACGCTCATGTCCAGATTGGGCAGAATATGATAGTGGTGTCCGGCCATATGTATCCGAAGAATCCGAATTGACATCACCTCGCTCCAGCAGTATCTTCACTACGCCCTGATGTCCAGATTGGGCAGCATATGATAGGGGTGTCCGGCCGTCTTCATTCGACGAATCCGAATTGACATCCCTTCGCTCCAGCAGCATTTTCACTACACCCTCATGTCCAAATTGGGCAGCATATGATAGTGGTGTCCGACGATAGAGTTCACTCGACGAATCTGAATTAACACCCCTCCGCTCCAGCAGGATCTTCACTATAACCTCATGCCCAGATTCGGCAGCATATGATAGTGGGGTCCGGCCATTTCTATCCGACGAATCCGAATTAACATCCCCTCGCTCCAGCAGTATCTTCACTATACCCTCACGTCCAGATTCCGCAGCATATGATAGTGGTGTCCGGCCATATTTATCCGACGAATCCGAATTGACATCCCCTCGCTGCAGCAGTATCTTTACTATACTCACATGTCCAGATCCTGCAGCATATGATAGTAGTGTCCGGCCATATATATCCGACGAATCCGAATTGACATCCCGTCGCTCCAGCAATATCTTAAATATAGCCTCATGTCCATATTGGGCAGCAAATAATAGTAGTGTCCGGCCATATGTATCCGACGGATCCGAATTGACATCCCCTCGCCCCAGCAGTATCTTCACTATACTTTCATGTCCGTGTCTGGCGGCATATAATAGTGGTGTCATACGATTTTTATCCACCGAATCCGAATTGACATCACCTCGCTCCAGCAGTATCTTCACTATGCCCTCATGTCCAGATCCAGCAGCATATGATAGTGCTGTCCGGCCACCTTCATCTGGCGAATTTAAATTGATATCCCCTCGCTCAAGCAATATCTTCACTACGTCTTCATGTCCAGATCCAGCACCATGTGATAGTGATGTTCGACTATACCTATCTGACGAATTGGGATTGACATCCCCTCGCTCCAGCAGCAGCTTCACTATACCCTCATGTTTAGATTGGGCAGCATGTAATAGTGGTGTCAGGCCATTCTCATCCCTCGAATCAGGATTGACATTCCCGCGCTGTAGGAGTAGTTCCACCACATCCTGATTTCCAGACTTCGCAGCATATGCCAGTGGTGTTACGCCTCGATTATCTGGTAAGGTGGGGTCGACATCTCCTTGCTCAAGAAGGAGCTTTGCGAGCGTAGGATTCCCAGATTTAAGAGCCCATATTAACGGTGTTGCGCCCTTAGAATCACGCCCGTTCAAGTCCCATACTTTCATGTCCACCATGGCAATCGCGATTTCGGTAACCCCCATGTATGCAATGCAGTGAAGTCCAGTAAATCCCCGAAGGTCGGGATGTCTACCATGGCGGCGGTCCGACCAGGACAAGAAGTCAACACTCTCCTCGCGAAGGAGAATGTCAGTCGATATGTGGTTCGCATCTCGTTGAAGAAGTCGTAGTGCCAGCCGTTTCGCACCTTCAGTTACATCCTTCCTGGTATGGAACCCCCAGTAACATGAGGCATAGTGGAGAAAGGGCGGTATAGCACTGAGAGTAGTTGAAAGCCCACAGATAGACTGAAAGTTTAAATAGGTGAGGCATATTTCGGCCATCATTGAGTGAGGTGTAACGAACAAGTTGTGTGCTGCAATATACTCTTGAAGAGTGAAATGCACGAGACGAACTGTTGATGAATGCTCATCAATCGTCACAAGTCCTAATGTGCAGCTCAACAAGGTGCGTGTTGAGGGGGCATTGCGGACATTGAGATCCGCAGTTCCGACTTCTACCGCTAATGCATGGCACAGCTCATCTGCTTTTAACGGCCGTTCCGAACATGAAATCCACATCAGCGCTTCCATTCCTAGCTTCACTCTATTCCCCCTCTGCTCTCTTATGCGACCCAACGTTGCGCTATATGCATCTTCTAAGCCAAAGCCGCTGGTCATCTTATGGAGCGTTTGTCTTCTCTGATGTATTGTCGCATCTTCCAGTACCGCGTCCATAACCAGGGAAACGAGAAGAAATCTAGAGTCCAATTTTAGCCAATGATGCTTAATTCACTAGAGATGAGTTTTACTTACGCTCCCGAGATCTTCTCGGGAATAATTGTAAGAATATCGGCCTCCAGCTCCGGATCCATTGCATCCGACTCTAAGTCCCTTCTCAACCTCATAGCAACATATTCTCGAATATCCTCCTCGGTGGGCTTTATAGAGGATAGATCGGGGTATCCGGGGAAATATTTCTTCACTTCCTCTCGAACGTGAGGCCTCCCAGTAATGAATAGCCGAATGTTTGGACACTTCCGGAAAATGTGCTGTAAAGAATCCCAAAGTTCAGGTCGATGTTTTGTGGGAAACTCGTCTAGCCCGTCGATGCAGATAAATCCCCGCCGCAATGATGAGACAGACTTGATAAGCATTGTGTGGATTTCTGGGAGCCGGAGTGCCCGACCATCAACCTTCTCCTTCGCTCGCTCAAAAGCCTCCCTTATCTCTTCTGGGATCGGTTCCACTCCGGCCACTAATTGCTTCAAGAGAGCTGCTATCACCCCAGTCGCGGATTGCGATTTATGCTCATGGAAGTCGCAGTAGATACAAGCCACGGCCACACTGCTCCCATCAAACGTATCGCACAAAGTATCTATTACGAGAGAGCTTTTTGTTTCCGCCCTTGAGTTAGTTCTGCACGCCACCGGTATCCCAACAGAGTCACGTTTGCACACCTCAGATATGTCTTCCCTACCCCTGGATCTCCATGACAGAATAATACCGGATTGACGGCCTGGTCTTCGCTCGTATGCCATTTCTCAAACTCGCTCGTTCCAAGAAGCCAGTTCCCTACTCCATCCATCCTGTCCTCACTCACAGCCTGATGCCTTTCCCGGGGTGCCATGGGGGACAGCCACTCCAGAATCTGCCGTTTTTCGTCCGATATCTGGCATTTATTCCACACAGTATTGTAACTATCGGTCACGTTACCGACGTTTTGGTTTATAGTAATGGCCTGCTTTTGGTATGCTGCTGAACCCATCTTGCCTTCCATATCGCTTCTTGTTGTTAGTGGCGGTGGGTGGTGAAGGTGATGTCTTTCGTAGAGTAAGAGGGGGTAACAAGAGGTAGAAGAGAAAATCTTCGGGGAGGTTTGGGCAAAGGTGAGTGAAGACAAAAAGTTAAGTCCCCCTAAGCACTAAGCGAGCACCTACACTTTGCGGGGCTGGAGTCTCCGTAACTGAATGATTACTTTTTTTCTTGGTGCGTTGCCACCAAATAAAAGCACAGCTCCTACCGCTGGCCAGAGAGTTATGCCGGACCCCACCATCCAATCATTTCCTCACCAAGGTAAAAAGCATGCTCAAAAAAACAAAACCCGCATGCCGTGTCCTCTGTGCTGGCAATCAAATATCTCCATCCCTCCTACTGTATCAGCGAAGAAATAGACACTTAGTTGTCTAGGAATAACTCTCGAGAGTGCCGTCTGCCCAACACAACTTGAATCGCTACCAGATTTTCAATTCCTAAACATAGGGTTTGTTTTTCCTTAAAATCCATCCTGCATCTACACTGCTCGGGCGCAAGCGCAACTTAGCCCCTCACCAACGTGAAACCCTATCAGCCAGCTCGCCCACGACAACAGTTCAATGGGCAAATATGGCAGATTCCCTTTACGTCGATCATTTTTATCCATTGGTCCCATACTCTAGCGGCGCCTCTAACTTAGTAGGCCAGATGCGCTAGCTAAATTAGTAAAAATGCATGACAAAAAAAAGAACTACATAGCGAAATCTCAATTTTTTCCAGTAATGGATACAGGTAGAAAAAATCCGAGAGAGTGCTGATAGTTCCTGGTTTATAATATATCCCCTCACTTCCTCCACAGAGCAGATAGCAACCCCGAAGATGAGCGTCAAAACACATAATCTCCCCAACCAACCTACCAACACTCCCACGCCCCGAAATAACACCAGAAATCTGCAAACCCACAAGCCAGCAAATGCCTCCTCACCGCATCAAAGGGGTATACAAACACACCCCGCACAAACCACCGAAAGGCCCCAATCCCCACAACACCATATCATACAACAAACTGGTTCCAGCAGAGATTACCAGAATACTCCCATCTAACAAAAGGACTTCAACCAACCGGAAGCTTTAGTATTATAATATAATACACTACCATATGCGGAGGAGAAAAATCCGGTGCTCGATCGAGCACGCTCGCTACCGGGAATGGTAGAGACAAGGCCCCCCCGGATCCGCAATATTCTTATTATGATATTATACCTTATCCGCAAATTCTGGTGTCAAGGGTGTATAATATTTGGAAAATCCTGAATTGTGCTATAGTACTGTACAGTGCAGTACCGTTTCTGCTTCTGTGTCATGTGTGCGAAACCCTAGAGCCTTCCGCTTACACCTTATACTCACTTCTGCAAAGTTCTCGTAACACCCCGGTATATGGAGCGGTGTCTTGGCTCCAACGATGTACCGCGTCGTCTAATTTTAGGCAGTGATTAACATAAATCTCAGCAACCATCGTTGTCCCAGCGAGTTCACTTAAGAGGTGAGAAAAACAGCAATATTCGGCAAAGAAATTTGCTAGCCATAATTTAACTCTCAATTTGTGAGGAGAAGCTATGATAATTGCCGATTTGCAGTGATCGCTACCTAAAATCAGAGGACGTGGTACATTGTTGACGCCAAGACACCGCTCCATATACCTGGGGGGTTACGAGAACTTTGCGGAAGCCAGTGGCCATCTTCCTTGTGATCTAAAATGCTTTTTTGTAATAGCTCGGCTAATGGGGTCTGGTAGGTTTACGAAACTGTCATATTGCACTGCATATATTGCGCGCAATGCAAACTCATCGTTCGAACCCCATGTCCAGCGAGTGAGAGCTTGTGAATCTACCCAAGCTTGATAGGTACTGAAACGATAACTTTAGTCCGCGGAGACTATGGTTCTGGGAGATATACTTAACAAAGAAAAAAGAAGGAAAAGAAGCGGGAGGAAAAGTGGAAATGATATCACGATCGGGAAATAAACCCATGATCCCAGCCAACCATTAGTAATCCACCCTCCACTACGGCAAACCCACCGCTATCCTGCCTAACTAGCTAGCTCTGTAACCCCCTGATCACCAGCTAAAATAAAATCAAGGTAGGGCCCCCGAAATTTATTTAGCCTTCGGGGCGAAAGGTGTGCGTATCTAGCTTTCGCACTGAAGCGCGAGACCGCCGAACGGCACGTAAATCGGGCATCGTCGTTAGCAAAAGGGATCATGGTATTAACCGCCACATTCCCAGAACCACCCCACCGCCATCTCTCTTGCAAGGGATACAAGCAATGATAAACATATGGATAGATGCACATGAATTATGGTACAGAAGATGGGGAAGAAGAGAGACCCAACCTAAAAACAGCCTCTCGATTCCAATCTAATCCTCACCCATAGCCTCCACATGTCAAAGGTTACTCCTATCGATATTAGCCGCAAAGCTCTGATTTCCTCCTCATCATACAGCATTAGGCGTCTGGATTGCTAGGGGAGTTATAATAGAGTATATGAATTGTATTAGCAAGTTATCATACATATTCGAGTTCAAAGTGTTAACAAAATGCTATTTATGGATTGAACGGAGATAGGTATAGATACAACATAGGCAATACATAAATGGCGAGGCAAAATACTCTAGATCTAAGCTATTATAGAAAGAACCCTCTTCTCTGTAGAAAATAAAAAAGAGAAACAAAAGCATTACCGATATAGCCGTACGCCAGCCAACTCCAAGCCATCCTTAACAGCAATCTGACAACCAACCCCCCGCCCATTCATGTTAACCCTACTCTAGCTTAACCTTAACTAACGGAGAGGAAAGATAGTGGGATAAATGAGGAAAGAAAACATTGTCACATGCGGAAACGCGATGTAACTTACTCCTACCGGCACCCTCTAAAAGAAGGCAAAGGCCACGAAGAAGGCGGGAGGGACAATATACAAGAAAAGGGGGAAAAAAAAGAAGCTATATAAGGAGTCGAACACAGTTGTGGGAAATGCCCTCGGGAGTGTATTCTCGTTAAGTTAGAGTAATTTGGAGGTCAGGCTCTCGTCAGATACCGGATAGGGAAATAGGTTGATAGGCTATACGTCAAGAACCAGTTTTAATGAAGTGCATATGGATACTGTTTCCCAGTGGATGGTAGAGATGTAGAGGGGTTGATGAATCATATCAGGCATCCATGGGGATGATAGGCTTTGCAGAAAATATTAAGACGAAGGGAGGCGTGGGTGCTTAGAAGGAGGCAAAGGTGGCGGGGTCACTCGATCACGCTTAGGTGGCCTTGAAGGTTTCATGATGGCAGAGTCAGGGGCAGTGTCGAATGTGGCGGCGGGTGCGAGAACGGGCGCTGAGGGATGCGCTTCATGCTGTTTCAGGGGAGGCTCGTCGGAGGGGGAGAGAGGAATGATTTCGGCAATATCATGTCTAGTGTCGGCATCTTATACTAGCAGTAAATAAGATTCATTGTCTTGAGCGCTGAGAGCGGGGCCGGAGATTTTCGGTGTCATGCCACGGGTCTGTGATCTCTTGTGACTAAAAGGCCTTGGTTCTGATAACAGCCTCACCACTCCAATCTCCCGAGACAGTTGTGCGTGCTTGAGCGGTGTCCGGCCCAATTTATCCGACAAATCCGAATTGACATCCCTCGCACCAGCAGTATCTTCAATATACCCTCCTGTCCGGATTCGGCAGCATATGGTGGTGGTGTCCGGCCAGATTTATCCCACAAACCCGAATTGACATTCCCGCGCTGTAGGAGTAGCTCCACCACATCCTGATTTCCAGCCTTGGCAGCATGTGCGACTGGTGTTAGGCCTTCCTCGTCTGATAAGGTGGGGTCGACATCTCCTTGCTCAAGAAGGAGCTTTGCGAGCATGGGATTCCCGAATTTAAGAGCCCATATTAACGGTGTTGCGTCCCTAGAATCACGCCCGTTCAAGTCCTATACTTTCATGTCCACCATGGCAATCGCGATTTCGGTAATCCCTATGTATGTGATACAGTGAAGTCCAGTGAACCCCCGCAGGTCGGGATGTTTACCATGGCGGCGATCCGACCAGGACCAGAAGTCAACACTCTCTTCGCGAAGGAGAATGTCAGCCGATATGTGGTCCGCATCTCGTCGAAGTCGTAGTGCCAGCTGTTTCACACCTTCCGTTACGTGTTTCTTGGCATGGAACCCCCAGCAACGTGAGGCCTAGTGGAGAAACGACATTTTTGATGAGATGGTATCGAAAGAAGTTGAGAAATCACAAATAGACTGGAAGCTTAGATAGGTGAGGCACATTTCGGCCATCATCGAATGAGCTGAAACGAACAAGTTGTGTGCTGCATATGCTCTTAAAGCGTGAAATGCACGAGACGTACTGTTGATGATTGCCACAAGTCCTAAAGTAGAATTCAACAAAGTGCGTGTTGAGGGAGCATTGTGGACATTGAGATACGTTGTTCCGATTTCCACCACCAATGCATGGCACAACTCATCTTCTTTTAACGGCCGTCTCGAACATGAAATCCACATCAGCCCATGCATTCCTAGCTTCACCCTATTCCCTCCCTACCCTCTTATTCGATCCAATGTTGTGCTATACGCATCTTCTAATCCAAAGTCATTGGTAATCTCGTGGAGCGTTTGTCTTCTCTGATGTATCGTCGCATCTTCTAGAACTGCGTCCATAACTAGGGAAACGAGAAGAAATCAAGAGTCCAATATTAGCTGATAGTTCGATTGACTATGGACAGATTTTACTTACGCTCCCGAGATCTTGTCGGGAATAATTGTAAGAATATCGGCCTCCAGCTCCGGATCCATTGCATCCGACTCCGAGTCATTTCTCAACCTCATAGTAACATATCCTCGAATATCCTCCTCGGTGGGCTTTATAGAGGATAGATGGGGATATCTGGGGAAATATTTCTTCACTTCCTCTTCAATGTGTGGCCTCCCGGTAATGAATAGTCGAATGTTTGGACAATCCCGGACAATGTGCTGTAAAGAGTCCCAAAGTTCAGGTCGATGTTTTGTGGGAAACTCGTCTAGTGCGTCTACGCAGATGAATCCCCGTCGCAATGATGAAACCGACTTGATCAGCATCCTATGGATTCCTGGGAGCCGGAGTATCCTGCAGTCAACCTTTTTCTTCGCCCGGTCAAAGGCCTCCTTGATCTCCCCTGGTATTGGTTCGACCCCCGCGATTAGTTGCTTTAATAGAGCTGCCAAAATGCTCGTCGCGGATTGCTCCTTATGCTCATGAAAGTCGCAGTAGATGCAAGCCACAACTACATTGTTTCCATCGAATACATCGCAGAGCGTATCTGTTACGAGAGAGCTTTTGTTTCCGCCCTTGAGTTAGTTTCGCACGCCACAGGGTATTCCAACACAGATACTTTTACATACCTCAGATATGCCTTCCCCACCCCTGGATCTCCATGACAGAATAACACAGGATTGACAGTCTGGTCTTCGCTCGTATGCCATTTCTCAAACTCGCTCGTGCGAAGAAGCCAAATTCCTATTCCGTCCATCCGGCTATCACGTACAGCCTGATGCCTTTCCCGGGGTGCCATGGGGGACAACCACTCCAGAATCTCGCGCTCCTCGTTCGATATCTGGCAATTATTCCACTCATTATTGTAACTATCGGTCACGTTGCCAACGTTTTGGTTTTGGTTTATGGTAATGTCCGACTTTTGATACGCTGCTAAACCCATCTTGCCTTGGATATCGCTTCTTGTTAGTGGCGGTGGTGGTGCTTTTCGTAGAGTAAGAGGGGTTAACGCCCGGTGGAAGGGAATTTTTTTGGGCAGGTTTGGGCAAATGTGAGAGAAGGCAAAGGGTTAAAAGAAGACAAAAGGTTAAGTCCTTTCAGGCGCTGAGCGGGTACCGACGCTACGAGAGGCTCAAGTTTGAGGAATTTGAATGAGGTTGCTTTTTTCTTGGTGTGTTGCAACCAAAGAAAAGCGTAGCCCCTGCCTGTAGCCAGAACTATGCCGGATCCCACTATCCAATCATTTCCTCACCACGGCAAAAAATACTCGGGTACTGTACATGCGGAAAAAAACACTTGCATGCTGTGCTCTCCACCCTGCCCTCTTTGTTGGTAGTCAAAGATCTCCATACCGGTATTATGGCTACTGTATCAGCGAAGAAAAGGACGCTCAGTTGTCTAGTAATAACTCTACTTGAGTAGAGAACGCTGTCTGCCCAGCACAACCTGAATAACTAATTTTGCCAGATCCCCAAATCCAAAAAATAGAGTTTATTTTCCTTTAAAATCCGTCCTGAATCTACACTGCTCGGGCGCAAGCACAACTTAGCACCCCACTAACGTAAAAGCGCTATCGGCCAGCTACCGTAGCCCACGATAGCATTTCAATAAGCGAATATGACAGATCCCCTTTACTCGAGTACGTCAATCCTTTACTATAGCAATCCAATCCATCGATCCCATACTCTACTCAAGCAGAGGCACCTCTAGTATGCCAGATGCACTATCTAAAATCAGGAAAAATGCATAACAAAAAAAAAGTAGAACTGCGGTAGAGAAATCTTAATTGTCTCCGGTACGTAATGGACACAGGTAGAAAAAATTCGAGAGAGCGCTCTGGTAGTTCCTTGTTTATATCCCATCGCATTCTCCACAGAGCAGATCGCAACCCCCGGATGAGTGCCAAAACACACATAATCCCTCCAGCTAACCAACACGGAAAGAAGGAAAGAAACCCCTCCATCCCCCGGAATAACACCAGAAAGCGGCAACCCCCCAGCCCGGAAAATCCGTCGTCACCCACCATAAGAGTTTGGGTTACACCCTACCCTACACAACCTACCGAAAAACACTCCAGCCCCACAGCAACATCATACAACAAGCTATCATAGTTCCAGCAAAAATTACTAGAATATTCTCGTCTAAAAAAAGCACTTCAACCAACGAAGCTTTAGTATTATCATAATATTATAATACACTACCATATGCGGAGGAGGATCGCGTGCTCGATTGAGCACGCTCGCTACCGGGAATGGACGGGGTAAGGCTTCCTGAATCCGCAATATTCTTATTATAATATTATCTTATCCGCAAATTCCGGAGTTAAGGGTATATAATATTTGAAAAATCCCGAATTGCATTATAGTACGGTGCAGTATCGTTCCTTCTTCGGTGTGATGTTTGCAAAATCTCTTCGCCCCTTCTCTTACATCTTCCTTGAGACCTGAAATGCTTTTTTGTACTAGTTAGGCTAATGGAGTCTGGTAGGTTTATGATACTGTCGTATTGTACAGTATATATTATGCACAATGCAAACTTATCGCTCGAATCCCGATGTCTAGCAAGTGAGAGTTTGTGAATCTGCCCAAGCTTGATAGGTACCCAAGAAGGAAATCATCGAGATGTTTGTTCGTGCTTATTGACAAGAATAAATTGCATGATAGAGTCTGTGGAACAGGTGACGTTGCGTACTAGCAATATTGTAAGAACTAAGTTGGGTTCTTTAAAGGTTACATTATCTCTAGTCATTCCCACCATTGGTAGTATCAAGGTAAGGCCCCCTCAATCTATTCAGGTTTCAGGGTGAAAGATGTGCGTATATAACTTTTGCACTGAAGTGCGAGACCACCGAATGCCACATAATTCGGACATGGTCGTTAGCTACATGAATCTACAATTACATACAGTCCCCGAGCTGCGTTCTTAGACACTGTACTGTCTTTTACCGAGCCTCAAAGCTGTAGCAAAAGTGATCCTGGTATCAACCGCCACATTCCCAGAACCACCCCGTCCATCCCCCCTGCGAGAAACATAAGCAATGATAAACATATGGATAGATGCACATGAATTATGGTACAGAAGAGGGGGAAGAAGAGAGACCCAACCTAAAAATCACCTCTCGATTCCACTCTAATCCTCAGCCATAGCCTCCACATTTCCAGGCTTACTCCGATCGATATCAGCCACAAAGCTCTGATTTCCTCCTCATCATACAACATTCGACGTGCGGGTTGCTAGGGAGTTTGCGATAGAGCATAATGTAGATTGCATGAGCAAGTTATCATGCATATTCGAGTTCAAAGTGTTAACACAATACTATATATGGATCAAACAGAAATAAGTATAGATACAACGTAGGTAATGCATAAATAAATAGTGAGACAAATTACACCAGATCACAGCTATTAGAGAAGGAACCCTCTTCTCTTTATAAAATCGGAAAAGAGAAACAAAAAAACAATGCTGATGTCCGCATGCCTCAACCAACTCACGGCCATTCGGAATAGCAATGTTACAATATATTCCCATCTATGGACCCCCATTTTCAAATAACCCTTAGTAAGGAAGAGGGAAAACAAAGAGATGATACGAGGAAATAAAAACACTGCCATACACGGAAATCTAAAGTAATTTATTCCTACGAGCATCCCTTCGAAGAAGGTGAGAAGGCAAAAGAAACAATGGAGAAAAAGAAATCCATATGAGGAATAGCGTATTGCCCGCAGAAATGACTCAGAGCTCATATCTTGACCGAATAGCCCATAGAGAGAAAGATTGATACATTATATGCCGGGGCGCAATTTCATGGAGTGCATCTGGATAGTATTTTTGAGGTGCTAAAAGCGTAACGCCGAGAGTAAATGAAGGTGCGATGCAGAAGTAGGAATTGGGCAGCAAAGATCAATACAGTTGTTAATGGGGATGATCGGTATTTTCGATGACCTTAGGATGAAGAGAACAACTTGCGCTTAGCATGACGCAAGATCTGGCGGATCGCTTTCGAAGGCCTTGAATTTTTCGCGATGGCAGAAGTGGGGGCAGCATGGAGTGCCGGGATGGGTGCTGGAGCGGATGCTGAATGAGAGGCCTGCAGTTGATTCAAAGGAAACTGGTCGGGCGGAGGGGGAGGGGTGGCTTCCGTGATATCATCTCTTATATCCGGAAGGATGCCTTGTTGTTGTTGTTGTGATGCGGGACCGGCCTCCTCTTCCTCTTGAGCATTCGGGGCAGGGCTGGAAACCATTAATTCCCAATCACCGATTTGTGGTGTTTCATGACTAAAAGGCCTTGGTTCTGATAACAGCCTCACCACGCCAATATTCCAACACCGTTGTGCGTGCTGGAGCGGTGTCAGGCCATCATTATCCGACAAATCGGGATTGACATCCCCTCGCAGGAGCAGTATCTTCACTACACCCTCATGTCCAGATTGGGCAGCAAATGATAGTGGTGTCCGGCCATCCTCATTTGACGAATCCGGATTGGCATCCCCTCGACGAAGCAGTATCTTCACTATACCCTCATGCCCATGTTCAGCAGCATAAGATAGCGGTGTCCAGCCATATTTATCCGACGAACCACACTCGACATCCCCTCGCTCTAGCAGCATCTTCACTACGCCTTCCCGTCCAGATCCGGCAGCATATGATAGTGGTGTCCAGCCATCTTCATCCGACGAATCCGAATTGACATCCCCTCGCTGCAGCAGTATCTTCACTATACCCTCAGACCCATATTGGGCAGCATATGATAGTGGTGTCCGGCCACATCCACCCGACAAATCCGAATTGACATCACTCCTCTCTAGTAGTATCTTCACAATACCCTCATGTCCATATTCGGCAGCATGTGATAGTGGTGTCCGGCCACCTTCATCTGACGAATCCGAATTGACATCCTCTCGCTCTAGTAGTATCTTCACAACGCCTTCCCGTCCAGATCCGGCAGCATATGATAGTGGTGTCCGGCCACTATGACCCAACGAATCCGCATTGACATCCCCTCGCTGAAGCAGTGTCTTTACTATACCCTCATGTCCAGATCTGGCAGCATATAATAGTGGTGTCCGGCCATATATATCCGACGAATCCGAATCGACATCTCGTCGCCCCAGCAGTATCTTCACAATACCCTCATGTCCAGATTGGGAAGCGTATGACAGTGGTGTCCGGCCACCTTCATCTGACGAATCCGAATTGACATCCTCTCGCTTCAGCAGAATCTTCACAACGCCTTCCCGTCCAGATCCGGCAGCATATGATAGTGGTGTCCGGCTATCTTCACTCAACGAATCCGAATTGACATCCCCTCGCTCCAGCAATATCTTCACAATACCCTCATGTCCAGATTGGGCAGCATGTGATAGTGGTGTCTGGCCATCTCTATCCGACGGATCCGAATTGACATCCCCTCGCCCCAGCAGTATCTTCACTATACCCTCATGCCCACGGCTAGCAGCAAATGATAGTGGTGTACTGCCCCAGTTAGTGGACGAATCCGAATTGACATCTCGTCGCTCCAGCAGTATCTTCACAATACCCTCATGTCCAGATTGGGCAGCATATGATAGTGGTGTCCGGCCACCTTCACCCGACGAATCCGAATTGACATCACCTCGCTCCAGCAGCATCCTCACTACGCCCTCATGTCCATTTTTGGCAGCATATGATAGTGGTGTCCGGCCATCTTTACCCGATGAATCCGAATTGATATCCAGTCGCCCTAGCAGCATCTTCACTATACCGCCATGTCCAAGGTTAGCAGCATATGATAGTGGTGTCTGGCCATACTCATCCGGAGAATCCGAATTGGCATCCCCTCGCTCTAGCAGCATCTTCACTGTACCCTCATGTCCAGACTCAACAGCATATGATAGTGGTGTCCGGCCATATTTATCTGACGAACCCCACTCGACATCCAGTGTTCTCAACGGTTCGGGGGCCCCGTAGGGCCCGGTGGGGGGACTGCCAAGCCCCCTGGACCGGACGGGACGACAAACCCCGGTCGGTAGTGGTCCTGAAAAACTCAGGACGGCCGTCCTTACACAGGACCACGGGCCCTGCAAAGTGAGACAAGTTAGTATAGGGGACGGCAGGGGACGGCAGGGGACGGCAGGGGACGGCAGGGGACCTCGGGTGACTGTAGGTGACCGCGGGTGATGCCAGGGGACTGCGGGTGACGCCAGGGGACTATGGGGAACTCTGATGTGAATCGGATGGAAAGTACCCTTAAAGCCCAAGAACTCTATTCCTTGGGTCTCCGTTCATCTTCAGTTGTCTGAAATTGCTTTCTATATTTATTTTTCTTAATCTATCAATCATTTTTCAACACCAGTTTTGGTTGTGAACCTTACATGCTATATCTCCTTATATTCAGATGTATTATTGAATGATATTAAGTAGTATTATCCCAGCCTGTACTTTGTACTTGCAATTTAATCAAAGGGGGGAGATTCTACAATCGCTAGATTCATTCATATGCGGAGCTGGTAGGAAATGTATATATATATCCTGTTGCGATAATTATTAAGAAAGTCCGCCCCGGGCTAACTTGCTTATGTCATTAAGTCCGCCCCGAGGTGAACTTGCTTATGTCATTATTGGGATATCCACATGAAACATTTCTGAGAATGAAACATTTCCTACCGGGGACGGCCGGGCAACGGTCCTTGGCTGTGGGGCGTAGGGCCACTTTGGAAAAAGACCGGACGGGACCGCTGAATGCCGTCCACCGCCGTCCGCCTCCAGGACGGACGGACTGCCCCGTTGAGAACACTGTCGACATCCCCTCGCTCAAGCAGTATATTCACTATACCCTCATGTCCAGATGCGGCAGCATATGATAGTGGTGTCCGGCCGGCATTATCCCCCGAATCAGAAGTAACATTCCCGCGCTGCAGGAGTAACTCCACCACATCCTGGTATCCAGACTTCGCAGCATGTGCCAGTGGTGTTCGGCCACCCTTCTCGCATATGGTGGGGTCGACATCTCCTTGCTCAAGGAGGAGCATTGCGACCGTGGGATTCCCGGATTTAAGAGCCCATATTAATGGTGTTGCGAGGTTAGAATCACGCCCGTTCAAGTCCCATACTTTCATGTCCACCATAGCAATGGCGATTTCTGTAACCCCCATATATGCGATGCAGTGTAGTCCAGTAAAACCCTGAACATCGGGATTTCTACGATACTTGCGATCCACGTACGAATGGAAGCCCATGGTCTCCTGGCGAAGGAGAATGTCAGCCGATATGTGGTTCGCATCTCGTTGAAGCAGTCGTAGCGCTAGCTCTTTCGCACCTTCCGTTACGCCCTTCCTGGCATGGAACCCCCAGTAAAATGAGGCATAGTGGAGAAATGGCGGTACCGATGCGATAGCACTGAGAGTAGTTGGAAGCTCACAAATAGATTGAAAGTTTAAATAGGTGAGGCATATTTCGGCCATCATTGAGGGAGCTGTACTGAACAAGCTATGTGCTGCAATATACTCTTGAAGGGTGAAATGCACGAGACGAACTGTTGATGATTGCTCATCAATCGTTACAAGTCCTATTGTGCAGCTCAACAAGGTGCGTATTGAGGGGGCATTGTGGGCATTGAGATCCGCAGTTCCGACTTCCACTGCCAATGCATGGCACAACTCGTCTGCTTTCAACAGCCGTTCTGAACATGAAATCCACATCAGCGCTTCCATTCCTAACTTCCCCCTATTCCCTCTCTGTCCCTTTATGCGATCCAATGTTGTGCTATATGCATCTTCTAATCTAAAGCCGTTTGTCATCTTATGGAGCGTTTGTCTTCTCTGATGTATTGTCGCATCTTCCAGAACCGCGTCCATAACTAGGGAAACGAGAAGAAATCTAGAGTCCAATGTTAGCTAATAGTGTTCGATTCACTGTGGATGGACTTTACTTACGCCTCTGAGATCTTGTCGGGAATAATTGTAAGAATATCCGCCTCCAGCTCCCGATCCATTGCATCCGACTCCAGGTCCTTTCTCAGCCTCATAGCAACATATCCTCGAATATCCTCCTTGGTAGGCTTTATAGAGGATAGGGCGGGATATCCGGGGAAATATTTCTTCACTTCCTCTCGAATGTGAGGCCTCCCGGTAATGAATAGTCGAATGTTTGGACACTCCCGGAGAATGTGCTGTAAAGAGTCCCAAAGTTCAGGTCGATGTTTTGTGGGAAACTCGTCTAGTGCGTCGATACAGATAAATCCCCGTCGCAATGATGAAACCGACTTGGCGAGCATCGTGCGGATTTCTGGGAGTTTGAGTGCCCGACCGTCAACATTTCCCTTCGCTCGCTCAAAAGCTTCCTTTATCTCTTTTGGGATCGGTTCTACCCCAGCCACTAGTTGCTTCAAGAGAGCTGCTATCACTCCAGCCGCAGATTGCGATTTGTGGGCATGGAAGTCACAGTAGATACAAGCCAAGGCCACACTACTCCCATCAAACGTATCGCACAAAGTATCTATTACGAGAGAGCTTTTTGTTTCCGCCCTTGAGTCAGTTTTGCACGCCACCGATATTCCAATAGAGCTACTTTTACGCACCTCAGATATGTCTTCCCCACTCCCGGATCTCCATGACAGAATAACATAGGATTGACATCCTGGTCTTCGCTCGTATGCCATTTCTCAAACTCGCTCGTTCCAAGAAACCAATTCCCTACTCCATCCATCCTGTCCTCGCTCACAGCCTGCAGCCTGATGCCTCTCCCGGGGTGCCATAGGAGACAACCACTCCAAAATCTGGCGCTTTTCGTTCGATATCTGGCAATTATTCCACTCATTATTGTAACTATCGGTCACGTTGCCAACGTTTTGGTTTATGGTAATGACCGGTTTTTGGTATGCTGCCGAACCCATTTTGCCCTGCACGTTGGCGTTCTTGTTGTTAGTGGCGGTGGTGGTGAGGGTGATGCTTTTTGTAGAGTAAGAGGGGGTGATGAGAGGTAGAAGGGAATTTTTTCGGGCAGGTTTGGGCAAAGGTGGGGGAAGACGAAAAGTTAAAGCCCTTCAAGCACTAAGCGAGCACCGACATCTTACAGGGCTCAAGTCTCCCTAATTGAATTACTTTTTTCCTTCTTGCGTTGACACCAAAGAAAAGCACAGCCCCTTCAAGCTGCCCAAGAACCTTACGGTATCCGACTATCCAATCATTTCCTCGTCAAGGCAAAAAAACATGCGCAAAAAATATAAAACGCTCGTGCTGTTCTCTCCCGTGCTGGAAATCAAAGATTTCCATCCCTCCCGGGTAATATGGCAATTAGCGAACAAAAGGACGCTCAGTTGTCTGGCAATAACTCTACTCGAGTAGAGTGTCAACTACCAAACACAACTTGAATGACTACCTGTACCGGACTCAATTCTGAGACATAACGTGTTTCACCCACTTAGCGATCACACCGAGTAAACGATCAACGGTGCCCCAAAACATTATATTTGAATGAATCTTGGGGTAAAACCTTTCAAATTCAAGATTTAAATAGCAATCAAAGTCTATAATTCTGTTTTTGAATACTTGCAAAGCATTTCCATTGATTTTCTTGTGTGCCAAATTCACATTCTCAGGCTTTTTTGCCTATTGATCTACAATCCTAGATTCAAACCCCTTAGACTTATAGAACCCATTGAAAAACATCTTACCAACTAAAAGAATACTGTATCAATAAGATACTTATCTCAATTGATAGAATTTATTATTTTTTTCAACAAAAAACCTAGTATTATTTGAAGTCTTTTCCCTCCAGTTTATCCAAGAAGCATAGCCAAACGGGTACTAGAGACTGGAAAAAACATTCACTCTATATAGTACAAACAGTTCTGCAGACGCTCCTCAATTTTTGAGTTCTTTATGTTTGTGGTTCTTGTTCTACAGTCTTTTGAAGTGTATCTTTTCCTTGATCGCTTACCCGGTGTGATCGCTAACTGGGTGAAACACGTTAAGCTTTATTCTTTAAAATCCATCCTGCGCCTGCACTGCTCGGGCGCAAGCACAGCATCCCGCCAACATAGGACTAGAAGCTATCTGCCAGCTAACCCACAACAGTCCCATGTGCGACTCTGAAAGATTCCCTTTGCGTCAATCATTTGCTATCGATCCAGTCCACCCATGCCATGCTAGAGGTACCCCAGCAGGTGGGGTGGGTCGGTTAAACCAGTAAAAATGCATCTGAGAGAAATTACAACCAGAGCAACCCCAATAAAATTCCGAGTAACGGCGGCCGGTTGCGTAAACCCGAAACAGCGCCGGCGCATTTCCTGCGAATAAACTTGCTTCGGCTATGCGCATCAGACTTAAAATTTGAATCTTTTCCCACCAGTAGTAAATACTAAGACAGTATCTAATATACTCGCGCCGAGCTTAAGAACTTGGACAGTTACCACAACCATTTTCCTCGCTAGAGTTACTGGCAAAATATCTTGACAACCACAACGAGAACCACAACCCCAACTATAAGAATAAAAACAATTGAAAGTAATAAAACTACATCTACCCATGAAATAAGTTTCTACCTTGATGACTATAGACCTGACGCATTTTTTTTTGGTGGGGTTTGGGGTTTCGGCGGAGAGAAATTTTTTGTGATAGTGTGGCTGGCTGCGATGGGTGTCCCAGTTCTTAATCTCGGCGCGAGTACATATTCGAGTTCAAAGTGTTAACATTATACTATACACGGATGAAACAGAAATAAGTATAGATACAACGTAGGTAATCCATAAATGGTGAGATGAAATACCCTATATCCAAGCCATTATACCAAGAACCCCCTTCCCTCTAGAAAATCGGGAAAGAGAAACAAAGAACATTACCAATGCCTCAACCAATTCACAGCCATTCGTAATGGCAATGTTACAATATATTCGCACCTATAGACCCCTGTTTTAAAATAACCTTTGGGAAGGAAGAAAGAAACCAGAGGGATGACATAAGGAAATAAAAACACTGTCACACACGGAAGCCTAAAGCAACTTACTCCTACAAGCATTCCCTCGAAGAAGTTGAGAGGATAAAAGAAACGGAGGAGAAAAAGGAATCCATATGAGGAATAGCATATTACGCGTAGAAAATGCCCTCCCGCGTCTATCCCTGTTCTAAGCGGAATAGGTTAGCGCTTAGGTCTTAGCCGAATACCCTGTGGGGGACGGTTGATGCAATATATTCCGGAGAGCGATGCCGTGAAGTGTATCTGGTGCATTTTAGAGGTGCTAAAGGTGCAGCGCAGTGAGTTTATGAACGAGATGCTATATAAATATAGCAATTGGAGAGTAAAGCCCGATATAATCTTTAATAAGAATTATCGGTATTGTCGAGGACGTTAGGAAGGGGGGAAAATTTGGCGCCTAACATTACGCAAAATCTGGCGGATCGCTTTTGAAGGATTTGAATGTTTCGCGATGGCAGAAGCGGGGGCAGCGTGGAGTGTGGGGATTGGTGCTGGAGCGGATGCTGGATGAGAGGTTTGCAGTTGATTCAATGGAGACTGGTCAGGCGGGGGAGGAGGAGTGGTTTCTGTGATCTCATTTATTATGTCCGGAAGGGTGTCTTGTTGTGATGCGGGACCGGGTTCCTCTTCCTCTTGGGCACTCGGGGCAGGGCTAGAAACCTTTAGTGTCCGGTCACCGATTTGCAGTTTTTTGTGACTAAAAGGCCTTGGCTCTGATAAGAGCCTGACCACTCCAATCTTCCCAGACCGTTGTGCGTGCTCGAGCGGTGTCCGGCCATCGTTATCCGACGAATCCGAATTGACGTCCTCTCGCCTCAGCAGTATATTCACTACACTCTCATGTCCAGATTCGGCAGCATAGGACAGTGGCGTCCGGCCACCCCCATCTGACGTATCCGAATTGACATCCCCTCGCTCTAGTAGTATCTTCACTGCACCCTCACGCCCTGATTTGGCAGCATATGATAGTGGCGTCCGGCCGTATTTATCCGACGAATCCGAATTTACATCCCCTCGCTCCAGCAATATCCTCACTATACCCTCATGTTCAGATTCGGCAGCATATGATAATGGTGTCTGGCCACCCTCATCCCCCGAATCTGGATTGACATTCTTGCGCTGCAGGAGTAACTCAACTACATTCTGATGTCCAGCTTTCGCAGCATGTGCGAGTGGTGTTAGGCCTTGCTTGTCTGATAAGGTTGGGTCGACATCTCCTTGCTCAAGGAGAAGCTTCGCGAGCATGGGATTCCCGTATTTGAGAGCCCATATTAACGGTGTTGCGCCCTTGTAATCACGCCCGTTCAAGTCCCATACTTTCATGTCCACCATGGCAACCGCGATTTCTGTAATCCCCATGTAGGAAATGTAGTGAAGTCCAGTAAATCCCCGAAGGTCGGGATGTCTACCATGGCGGCGATCCGACCAGGACCAAAAGTCAACACTCTCCTCGCGAAGGAGAATGTCAGCCGATATGTGGTCCGCATCTCGTTGAAGAAGTCGCAGTGCTAGCTGTTTCACACCTTCCGTTACATGTTTCTTAGCATGGAACCCCCAGTAGCATGAGGCATAGTGGAGAAACGGCGTTGTCGATGGGATGGTATCGAAAGAAGTTGAGAGATCACAAATAGACTGGAAGTTTAGATAGGTGAGGCATATCTCGGCCATCATTGAGTGAGGCGTAATGAAAAAGTTGGGATGTGCTGTAATATACTCTTGAAGGGTGAAATGCACGAGACGAACTGCTGATGAATGCTCATCAATCGTTACAAGTCCTAATGTGCAACTCAACAAGGTGCGTATTGAGGGGGCATTGTGTACATTGAGATCAGCTGTTCCTACTTCCACTGCCAATGCCTGGCACAGCTCATCTGCTTTTAACGGCCGCTCGGAACATGAAATCCACATCAGCGCTTCCATTCCTAACTTCCCCCTATTCCCTCTTTGCCCTCTTATGCGATCTAATGTTGTGCTATATGCATCTTCTAATCCAAAGCCGTTGGTCATCTTATGAAGCGTTTGTCTTCTCTGATGTATTGTTGCATCTTCCAGAACTGCATCCATGACTAGGGAAACGAGAAGAAATCTAGAGTCCAATGTTAGCTAATAATGTTTGATTCACTATGGACGGGGTTTACATACGCCCCCGAGATCTTCTCGGGAATTATTTTAAGAATATCGGCCTCCAGCTCTGGATCCATTACATCGGACTCTAAATCCATTCTCAATCTCATAGTAACATATTCTCGAATATCTTCCTCGGTGGGCTTAATAGAGGAAAGATCCGGATATCCGGGGAAATATTTCTTCACTTCCTCTCGAATGTGTGGCCTCCCGGTAATGAATAGTCGAATGTTTGGACACTCCCGAACAATCCGCTGCACAGAGTCCCAAAGCTCAGATCGATGTTTTGTGGGAAACTCGTCTAGTGCGTCGATGCATATGAATCCCCGTCGCAATGATGAAACAGACTTTATGAGCATCATGCAGATTTCTGGGAGCCGGAGTGCCCGACCATCAACCTTCCCCTTCGCTCGTTCAAAGGCATCCTTTATCTCTTCTGGGATCGGTTCTACCCCAGCCACTAGTTGCTTCAAGAGAGCTGCTAACACTCTAGTCGCGGATTGCGATTTATGGGCATGGAAGTCACAGTAGATACAAGCCACGGCCACACTGCTCCCATCAAACGTATTGCACAGCGTATCTATTACAAAGGAGCTTTTGTTTCCTCACTTCAGTCAGTATTGCACGCCACCGGTATTCCAACCGAGCTACGTTTACGCACCTCAGATATGTCTTTCCCACCCCTGGATCTCCATGACAGAATAACACAGGATTGACAGCATGATCTTCGCTCGTTTGCCATTTCTCAAACTGGTTCGTGCGAACAAGCCAAGTTCCTACTCCATCCATCCGGCTATCACTTACAGCCTGATGCCTTTCCCGGGGTGCCATGGGAGACAACCACTCAAGAATCTGCCGTTTTTCGTCCCATATCTGGCAATTAGTCCACACATTATTATAACTGTCCGTCACGTTATCGACGTTTTGGTTTATGGTAATGGCCGGCTTTCGGTATGCTGCAGAACCCATCTTGCCTTGCATATCGCTTCTTGTTTTAGTGGCGGTGGTGGTGAAAGTGGTGCCTTTCGTAGAGTAAGAGGGGGTAACGAGAAGAAGGGGAATTTTTTTTGGCAGGTTTGGGCAAACGTGAGGGAAGACAAAAAGTTGCGGGTTTTCAAGCGCCTAACGAGTACCAGTATCGTACTAGTAGTGGACTCAAGTATTCGGAATAAATTTACTTTTTTCTTGGTGTGTTGCCGCTAAAGAAACGCACAGCCCCTTTAGGCAACCAGCGAACCACGCTGTACCCGACTATCCAATCATTTCCTCGCCAAGGCAAAAAACATGCAAAACGCGCGTGCTCTGCTCTCCACCTTGTCTCCTGTGCTGGCAATCAAAGATCCCCATCCCTCCCGCATACCGGCAATAGCCACTACATCAGCGAAGAAAAAGACACTCAATTGTCTAGCAATTAGTCTCGTGATTGCCGTCTGCCCAACACAACTTGAATGGCTACCAGATTTTCAATTCCAGAATAGGGCTTATTCTTCTTTAAAATCCACCCTGCCCCTTCACTGCTCGGGTGCAAGCACAGTTTAGCACCGCACGAACCTAGAGAGACGCTTTTGCCAGCTTGCCCACGACACCAGTTCAATAAGCGAATATGACAGATTCCCTTTGCGCCTATTGTTTGCTATGGCAATCCAGTCCATCGGTCCCATACTCTACTCCGGTAGGCTCCTCTGCTCGTGGTTGCCTGACGTTTTTAAAAACGACTGCTATTGCATAACACCAAAATCTTGAGGCTCTGGGACATTTTTTGCCTATATGCAATAGCAGTCGTTTTAAAAAACGTCAGGAAATTACGAGTAGTAGGCCAGATGCGCTAGCTAAATCAATAAAAATGCCATGGCAAAAAAAAAGTAGAACTAGCCAAATCTCAATTTTTTCTGGTATATAACGGACACAAGTAGAAAAAATCCGAGGGAGCGCTCTGGTAGTTCCTTGTTTATGATATATCCCTTCACTTCTTCCACGGGCAGAAGGCGACCCCTCTGATGAGCTTAAAGCACACATCTCCCACCAAACAACCAACACGGAATATCAGTAAAGGAAGGAAACAACCCTCCCACACCCTGGAATAACCCCCAAAACCAGCAACCCCACATGCCGGCAAATCTATCCTCGCCCACCACAAGTGTACTCGCAATTGCCTGACGTTTTTAAAAACGACTGCTATTACATATGAGCAAAAAATGTCCCAGAGCCTCAAGATTTTGGTGTTATGCAATAGCAGTCGTTTTTAAAAACGTCAGGCGCTTACTTGCTAGTATACACAACACACCCCGCTCAAACCACTGAAATACCCTAAGCCTCACAACAACAACACCATACAAAAACTAGGTCCACCAGAGGTGACCAGAGCGCCCCCAGCTAACAAAATCACTTCAGCTAACCAGAAGCTTTAGTGTCATAGTATAATCCACTACCATATACGCGAGAGGTTCTAGAAAAAGATCCTAGCTCGACCGAGAACACTCGCTACCGGGAATGGAAGAGACAAAGCCCCTGAATCCGTAATGTTCTTATTATAATATTATTATCTAATCCACAATCCCCAGGTCCACGTGTGTGCAATATTCGAAAAATCCTGAATTGGGTTACAGTACAGTGTAGTATCGTTTCTGCTCCTGTGTGTGATGTGTGTAACCCCC
>QOVD01000592.1:0-36121 GCA_003521225.1 Tuber microsphaerosporum | reverse complement strand
GGTAGAAGGGGGGGGGCCGACCTGCCAGAATCGCTGGATTTTTGCGCGGAGCCCTGGTTCGGAGTTCATGGCCATGTTGTGCGCTTTTAATGTGGCGGAACCGGGCATGGTCCCGTATGGGTATGTGTAGTCTGGAGGGGACTGTGGGGTTTTTTCAACGTCCATTCCGGTTTAGTTTAGCAATTGCACGCTTTGGTCAGTGAGAATTAGGGGCGGAAAGGAAAGGGCTTAATCACGGGAAGTCTCTATGAGAGGTGCAGAGGCGGAGCGGGAAAGGAGGATCGTCTGCACCCCTCTTAGGGTTATATCGCTGGGGAGAGGGAAGGAGGGAAATAATATTACGACGGGCAATTGTCACAAAGACGAAGTAGGGCCGGATTAAATGGGTATAAGGTCGGAGGGAAGTGGGAATTGTTTGGGGCGGACGAGTGGAATTCGGGGCCAAGAGCTGTGGGGGAGGGGGCGGTGGACTGGGGGAAGAGGAGGAAAGAGCCAAAGGGGTGTCAAGGCCACATACCTCACGTGCCATCGACCACACCCCAAGCGGAAGGAAGCTCTTGCTGTGCTGGACTCGGCTAAGGTGTGCCGGATGCCGTTCCTAGATCAACGCCTTACAACCGCACTCTTCCTCCCCGTGCCCAACTCGCTCGCAGCTTCACTGACGGCACCTCCGAACAAAACAAAGCTCATCCATCCATCGCATCAATCCATCCACCACAATCATTCACTACAAGCAATGCCCCAAGAACCCCCCCCCGGCGCCCTCTCAAGTGCATTTCCACCACCGCCAACATACTACACCCACTTCACTGAGGAAAACCTCACAGCGCTAAAATCCCACCGTCTGGAAGACGGCACCCCGCCGGCTGCCGACTCCCTCCCTGAGCCGCTGTGCTACCTAGTCCCCCCCCCGCCCCCGACTGGGTCTTACCGCGCTTTTGGCGAGGAATGGATGGTTCCTGAGCGATACCCCTCCCTTGAGGAGGCCGGTATTCGACAGTTGTACCCGCCGACAAGCACGGCTGCGACAGCAGCGGCGAATGGTGGTGGGGGAGGAGGAGTGGACAAGGGCAAGGAGCTCACGGTTGATAGGACGATGGAGCTTCGGAGGTTGAGTAAATCCTTGTTGTTGAATTATTTGGAGTTGGTGGGGGTTATGGGGATGGCTCCGGAGCAGGTTTGTTCTCCCTCCCCCCCTCCCTCCCTCTTGGAGATTGCGAAGCCAATTTATTTGTTTTGCACAGTTCCACGAAAAGACCGCAGACCTAGAAACAATCCTCTTCAACATGCACCATCTCATTAACGAATACCGCCCCCACCAAGCGCGCGAAACGCTATGTTTGCGCATGGAAGAGCAGCTAGAACGCACCCGTCGCGAGACAGAGGAGAACAAGAAGGCCGCTGCTAAAGTTGAGGATATACTCGCTGGATTGGAATTGGTTGCGAAGCGGGCGGATGCGATTTGTGCTGGGGATGGACTAGGGGTGGGGAGTTTGGGGGAGAAGAAGGTCGACGATGGGGTTGCTAAGGCTAGGGTTAAGGATATGGAGGCTTGGAAGGCACTTGTTAGTATGGGAGGTTAATGTTCGGTATTATGCTCGCAGTGTGGTCATGGTCTGGTCTGATTTTGGCGTTTTTTCTTCCTCTTTTCTTGCACCTTTGCTTTTTATCATTACGGGAGAGTGGGCGTTTGGAATTTTTATTTGCTTGATAATACCTAGCCATGAACTTGAAATTGCCCAGAAGACCAATCGCCCCTTCTATTCCATAGGAACTCTCCATTTATTTTCAACAAATCTAAACATTCAACTCACTAACCTCCTCGCTCAGTGCTCCGATCCACGGCTCTAAAGCCAGCTTGACCTCCTTCTCGACAAACTTCACCGTCTGCTCAGGCGCCCTGCCGACAAAACTCCTAGGATCAATCAAGCTGTCAATCTCACTCCGGATGGGCTCAAAGAACTTGTCCTTTTTGACCCTCTCGATGAGGTCGTTATCTTTACCCTCCTGTTTGACGACGGCAGAAGCCTGGTGGGAAAGGACTCTGATGGCTTCGTGTGCGTCTTGACGCGAAGCACCGAGGGCGACCATGCGCATGATGAAGTTCTCCGTTGCCATGAACGGGAGTTCCTCCCTGATGCGGCGGGCGATGACGGCGGGGTAGACTACTAGCCCGCCAGCGACGTTATCGAGGATGCGCAGGAGGACGTCAGTGGTTAGGTAGGCGTGGGGAATGTCGATCCTACGGATAGCGCTGTCATCCAGAGTCCTCTCGAACCACTGTTGAGAGTAGGTGTCCAAGGCGTCCTTGGATAGGTTGGCTAAATGTCGGCCGAGGGAGCACATCCTCTCACTGCGCATGGGATTGCGCTTATATGCCATTGCTGACGAGCCGATTTGGTCCTTCTCGAAGGGCTCTTCCATTTCCTTCGTTGCCGCTAGGTGCCTGATGTCCCCGCCGATGCGCTGACACGTCGCGCCGAAGGAACTCATGGCGGAGATGACGTCCGCGTCTACCTTGCGTGAGTAGGTCTGCGAGGTGATCGGGTATGCGTATTCGAAACCGGCGAACTGGGTGACGAGTCTGTCTAATTCTTCAACCTTGTCATGGTCCCCGTTGAAGATTGCTAGGAAGGAGGCTTGTGTTCCCGTCGTGCCTTTCACACCGCGGAAGCCGAGGTCGGAGCGGGCGCGGGTTAAGTTGCGAAGGTCCCAGAGGAGGTCTTGGATCCAGAGGCAGGCCCGCTTCCCGACGGTTGTGAGCTGTGCCGGCTGGTAGTGGGTGTACCCTAGTGTCGGCAGATCCTTATACTCTAGAGCGAAGTTCGACAGTTTGTGGATTACGTTGGCGAGTTTAGGGAGGATTATGTCAAGGCCTTGACGGAGGAAGAGGAGGTCGGCGTTGTCGGTGCAGTAACAACTGGTGGCTAATAATTTCCCATTAGTACTCATATATCAATTGAGGTAGTGGTACCAGGAAACATACCACCCCAATGGATAATCCCCGCCGCCGCCGGGGCGACCTGTCCAAACGCATGTACATGGGCCATGACATCGTGTCGTCTCCGCTTCTCCTCCTCCGCAGCGACTTTGAAGTCCTCGTCAGTAAGGTCGAGATGTGTTTCCATTTGGACAATAGCCTCGTCAGAGATGGGTAGTCCCAATTGCTTCTCTGCCTTTGCTAGCCATACCCAGAGCTGACGCCAGGTACGGAAACGGGTCTTGTTGGAGAAGAGTTGGGCCATCTCTTCTGAGGCATAGCGGGATGCCAATGGCGTTTGGTAGATGTCGTTGTTGGACATTGTGCAGGACTGGATGGATCGCGGTTTTGGTTAGTAGTTAGTGGGGGTGAGGTGGGGGATTTTCGAGGCGGAAGGGGTTTTTTTTTTTTTTTTTCAAACCCTACGGAGGTACAGCGTGTAAGTTTTGTAGGTTACACAGGGGGTGAGGATGGCAGTCCTCGTTTGTGAAACCTACAAAAACTTACACGCTGTACCACCGTAGAATCACCCCACCACAGCAACCGCACTAACCTTTCCAAACGCACTAGAGTGCCCTCTCTTCCGTCCCACCCTTCCTCTTTTTCATTTCTTCTCCCATCTTCCTCCTCATCCTCGTCCTCGTCCTCACCCAGCCACTGCCAACCAAGTTGAGGTTCTGCCACGAAGTGTTTAGGGGGTGTTTGGCACACCTTGTGTAGAAATAACCGTTATTTGAAAACACGTTTTGCAGATTAGATTTAGATTAGATTTGTAACCAACCAATCATATTCATTTAAAATGCATTACATCATTCAAAGATATGCTTACATAAATCCTTTGTGAGTGTTGTGATTGGCCAGGTCCAAATCTAATCTAAATCTAATCTGCAAAACGTGTTTTCAAATAACGGTTATTTCTATATAAGATGTGCCAAACACCCCCTTACTCTTTTTCTCCACTGTCAACTTGACACACTCTCAAACTTCACACCACTACAATCACTACAACCACCACTACCACCTGCACAAGCAACAAACCCTCCTACTCCATCAAGCAACACCACTTATTTTTTTTATTCTACACATGCACTCTCCCCTCAAAATCTCATATATCAATCCTATTGGGATTCTACAGGTTGATATCATAACTTGTTTCATCAGCAAAAAGGATCAGTTTGCATTTTAGTGCATCCTGTATATCCTGAGATCCCTGTTTGCATCCTGAACAAACACAAATTATCTTGCTGTACTTCCTGAAACTAACACTTGGTCAGCTTACTAGTAGTTGATTTCAACTTATTTGTACTTACTGGTACTTCCTATAGTCAACTATTTTGTGTACATGTAGGGGTTCAAAGTGGGGGAGTCTATTTTGACTGTCAAAACTTTTAATTATTGATTGGTCAGTTATCTGATATATTGAAAGTTTAAAATTTTGCATAGAGATAGAATCAACTACCAGTTATCAGATAAGCTAATGTGTTCTGCTCTCAGAACAATTTTATTATTCTCATAATGCAAATAGGGATTACAAGATGCAAACTGGTATTCAGAATGCAAAATAACTTTTAAAATGCACTTGGATGTACAGGAAGAACAAGATATAAATTGGTTCTTTTTACTAATATTGGTGGTATGAAAGCTCAAGTTATGACTTTAAAGATTTAATATTATAGACCATAACTATACACACCCCAGTTCTTAGCCCAGATAGCAACAATGGCCAATGGACTTATCTATGTTAAAGTTCATATAGTACAGACTCTACAAGAGAAGCATTGAGAGTTCAAAAGGTATTAGCTACTAGAGCTTGAAAAAATACTCAAGTGCAAGCTGGTTCTCCAGTAAATAGAATAGTTTATAAAAACAAATATTGTAATTTTTTGCTAAGCTTATTTTAAAGATCATTTCAAAAGATGGCAATAGATATTTTACAACTATGCCAGCAAGTTGAAGACAAAAAGGAAGAAGTCATGATATTGCGTCTGTTGAAGAAAACTGCTCTTGGCATCCGTAAACACTTTTTTGCAGCTGATTGTCGAGGAAATAAGAGTAAAAAGAAATATTATGATCATGATGTAATTGATATTGAAATCTCAAAGCACATACTGGAAATGTTGGCTTGGATATTTGTCTTTATAAAAATGGGTTGATCAAATATGATAAGACTTTTTCAACTTTGTACAGACTTTCCTGGGAAAGGGCTGAATCACTTGCTAGTATGCTTCCTTCATTTGTGTACCTACTACCATATTATTTGCATTTCTGACTAATTCTAGTATAAATTCAGAACAAATTGTTTGTTTTATAAAAGAATGTGCAACCACCCTGGCCAATGCCTACTTGCTATGAAATTCAGGCAAAAACCCCTGCCTGAAGTGGGCATTAAAACTGGAAGCTGATTATTTTGCTTTAGTTACTAAACTTGAACAAAAGTTCAAGGCAAATACTAATAATAACCGCCCCCAAAGCACGGTAACGTGAGGCTGGTCTGTTATAACATGTCAATACCTGGGCTATTTACAATTTTATCTTACTACTATAGACTCCCATAATGTTCTCATATAAAAAGTCTGGTTTTGAATTGTTTTCTTCTCGATTTGGCTTCTCTCCTGCACTATTCTTGTCTCTTGATCAGATAGCAGGGGGATTTCTTAGGGTGGTCCTATGTTTTTACCTGGCTTTCTACTAATACTTTGAATTAACTGACGTTTACCTTGTTGGAAGCTTTGGATTGTAGGGGGATGGCTGGGCTCGTTGTAGTAGCTAGATCAATGAGCATTAATATAGTTTTCTTCCTTCTTCAACTTATTTAATACAGATATTCTATTAATCACTTATTAATAACTGTTGTAAAGTTCTCGCTACTTTAAAGAATACTAAGTGACCATTACAGTTTGTAGCACTTCAGAGGAGTGCCTAATACCCCAACACAATATAACAGCTAAATGCAATATTTAGATTTTTACTAATAGCATTCTCCTTTCAAGAGCAACTATAGTAGTTACATGTTAGCAGTTTATTCTTTATTTTCCATCACCCTGCTTCATGGTTCTACCAGTAATCATTATAACTCTTATATGAAAATGGCAGATGAGAGTACAATCAGAGAAAAATAAGAGTGAAATGCCAACTGAATTGTGTGTGCTTCTTGTAAGGTTAAGACCACCTAAGTTACAACTTGAATACTATAACATAAGAGATAAGTTAGGAACAGTTTCCTCTTAATAATAAATTCCAAAGTATTCAAGAAACAAAGTGGAAATGCTAACTTAATAAGTACTAAGGGTATATTAAGAAATTAAAAAATATTAAAGTGTTTGATTGAATGTCTGATTTTTTGAAGGACAAACCTCTAAAGTTTTATATTCTGATTCCTATTTTTCACTGCCTTTCTTATTAGCCTTACAAGCTCCTTCTATTACTTTTTAATCTTGTTATTAGCAATTCTGGAAACAATATCAGGTGATCACTATCCCTTTGAAACTTGGTTTTCAAGACTCTCCTGCTATTTCTTCCTTATTATTAATTAAGCCTAATGAGCCTACAGCACCCCTCTCTTCTGAATTGACCTTCAGCTTTGAGTTCTTCGTACAGCCCAAGCAACCTCCACAGTTCTTATATTGCTAAACTTATCAAATACTTGAGCTCCACTCTGTGCGTGAAATAAGTTGCCCTTTATAAAAGTCTAGAGACTCTAAGTAGTAGATAAGAAAACTTGTCTAAGTTTTGATTTAGAATTAATTTGAGCTTGAAGCAAATTTGCATAATATTGAAGAGATCTGATTATTCGAGGTGTGGAAGAGATAAGTTTGGCTGGTAGTACTAATGTATGGGCAGTATTAGCCAGTGATGTGTTCTGCTTTGCAGGAAACACCTTTAAGAGAACACTTTGGAAATTAAATGGAATAAGTCCAATTTTCCATTAGTAAAAAAATACAGTTTGCATTTTGCTCTTCCTGTCTATCCTGGTGCATCCTGAAAACTAGTTTGCATCCTGAATATCAGTTTGGATCCTGATAATCAGTTTGTATCCTGAGAAAAATGAAATTGTTCAGAGAGCAAAACAAATTAGTTTATCAGATAAACAGTAGTTAATTCTAGCTACATGTAAAATTGCAGACCTTCAATATATCAGATGACAGACCAATTGATAATTGAAAGTATTAATGGCAAAAGTAGACTTTTCCACTTTAAATCTCTGCATGTAAACCGTCTAACCCCTCAGCGAGGCAGCACCTTCAGCGAGACATGGTATGTCTTAGCATTCATGAATAGTTATTAAAGTCAATATAGTTAGTAATGTGGATATCTGTAACATGTGTACATGTTCCGGCAGCATTACACAGGAGGCAGCGAAGGATTTTCTATGTTTAGTTTAGTTTGACTTATATTTGGTTTTATTTCACCTCCGGTATTGATTAAGATACCGGCAGCTTGCTATATGTTGAGTTTCTTTGGTTGGAACTTATCTGTTTGAATTCCGGTAAGGAATGGTCATGTATACCGGCGGTAGGCAGCAGACTTTGTAGCGGAGAGCTATGAGTCTTTGAGACTCCGGCAGGACTACAGGATTCCGGTGGACTGTACACTCACCGGTAATGATCGTAGTTGCGGGATAACTGATTACTGAAGGATGGGAACAACTTATGTATTTAAGAACCGTCTCCTGGCTAGCAGGAGACAGGGCAGACTTCAGCGAGACGCCTAGATTAAGAATATACTTGGTTGAACGGCGATCCTTTGTTCCCTTCGCGCTCTACTTAATACTCTTCTCCCTTCGCCTCTCTAGAAGCCTCCCTTGAGCCCAGCGCTAGCAGGACTACCGCCGGTCTCATTGTATTTAGTTAAACAGGAGTAAAACTGTTACAATATCGTAACTGAATTCCAAGCGAGAAACAGAATCAATCCGATAGTTTAACTACTTTTATACCATACTCTCTACTTATGTCTTAAAATGACACAAAAGTTCTGATGCTAGTACAAGACCAAATGGCCATCGAGATGGCAGAAACCGGGAATGCTCCAAGTCTTACTGTTGCAGCCATGATGATAGAAGCAGCTTCAACCACAATTATGCATTGCCGGAATGGAAGAAGAAACCGGAAAGAGAAAGAGTAACAAAGGCAAAAGCTTTTGCCAGAGGAGGAGAGAGCTGTAATTGATAGGTGTTACTTCAGCTACCATATTGAATTTCCCTCTACTATATGGCAGGTGCATGAAAATGCCACATCTGTGGTACGGAAGAGAAATCCTAATAAGGAGCTGGGAAAACAACGGGAGAAAGCCTTCAACAAAAGACATCTAGAAGTGAAATCACACTTCAGTAAGCAGTTGGATTTCATTCACAATATCCATAGAAATGATCTACAATTCATAAATCATTTCTTCGATTGGATAGTGTCTTCTATCACTCCTATTTATATATTTTATCTTTTCTGTTTGTTTATTAAATTTTGTTTATTAAATCTTGGACTTCATATATTAGCTAGATTTATATAGTTAGAATCAATTATATAAGAGTATAATATTAAGGCTCAAATTACCTACAATCTTGATGAAGTTGGATTTTGATTGGGCTGAGGACAGTCTGAAAGAGTCCTGGAGGTTTTTAGAAATCCACAAGAGAATGGAGAATTAAAGTATTGTGCTTACAGTAAAGTTTTGATTCTTGTTTGTTTTTACAAATAGATTAACTAGTACTAATAATAATATAGATGGTACACGAGAATTTGTGACAGTGATTGAGAGTATTTGTGCAGATGGGACAACATTAAAGTCAACAATTATCCTCAAGGAAGAAGAGTTCATAGCTGAATGGCTTAGAAGAGTTAGAAGGATACTAGAAGATATTCTATTTGGCCGTTCACATAATGGGTGGACTGATGAAAAAATGACAATGGAATATTTAAAGCAAAACTTGTGAAGCGATAGTAATACAGCACAAAAGACAAAGAATCAGTTTCAACTTCTTCTATTTGATGGACCCAGTAGTCATGTCAACATCCAATTTCTACACTTCTGTATTACACAAAAGATTATTCCCTACTACTTGCCTTCGCATACCACATATCGATTACAGCCTCTTGATATCTTCATATTTAGTCCACACAAACACCAGTATCAGAAAGAGCTTACACACCACTTTGAAAAACATGATTATAATATGTTAAAGAAGAATTTCTACGAAAGTCTTATGATTTTCCGTCACGTATCATTTACCTTCAGCAATATTCAAAGTGAGTTTCAGAATACAGGCCTTCTACCAGTAAACAGAAATGTTGTTATTGCAAAAATTCAGGCTTTGCCACTGAAAACATCTCCATGCTAGTCAACCTTTAGCAATTCCATCCTGACTGACCATCCAGGCACTGAATCTGACCTCAGACCATTATCATCTTTCTACTCCCAACTGATCTATAGTTTGCATATACCACAAAATCGAGCGGAAATTGAGCAACAAGAATTGATTGCACTGGCGACATTGCCGAAGAACAATTTAATCGAGTGGAACCTTAAGAAGATTATTAGCAATCTGGCACTAAGTACAAATCTAAGACTTACAGAAATTCAAGAAAGGAACGACAAATTCAAAATCTAAAGTAACAGTTAGCTGATATCCAACACAAATGAGCAGTCAATTGAACAAGAATACCAATCTCAGGAAAAGCTTGAGTGGCTCCTGAGGATATAGCACGCTTTTTTGGGTCAAAGTCCATTGAGAAATGAAAAGCCAGTCAGATAAATTATAATCATGCAACAAATTTACTTACTTTAGAAGCAAGAGGTTAGCAGAATGTAGTCACAAGAGAAAAGAGACAGAAAACTTGGAAGAGGAGGGAAACTTACCTAAGCGTTGCATGCCAAGTGCTACCTTATCAGAGGAGAAAACCCGCCTTACACACCAGATCTTGGAAGCACAACAGGCGGTCAAAATATTTGAGAAACACCTTCAGGATTTGGTTTCTGATGTGGTTGGTGAAAGTCAGAATTTCGCAGGTGGAAATTTTGTATGCAGTGTGGAGGAGGAAACTGTAGGTAAATTTGATGAAGAATATGAAGAAATCTTGGAGGAAGGAGCTGGAGCTAAAGGAGTCCCCACTTCAAGGGAAGAGTTTGTGAGCCTGTTGCTTGGTTTGTAGTTAGAACCTCCAAAGTCAATTGACTCTCTGGAGGTGGTTGTAGCATTGGTTGTTGTGCTGAGCGCTAGGGAAAAAAGAGAAGAAGGTTGTTCTTGCTTAAAGGTAAAATGATGTGCACCTTGGTTTCCGCCAAGACATGCCACGCCTTGCTGAGGGGTCAGACAGTTTACCTAAAATAGTAGACTGTAGTACATGCCATTAAGGGCAAATAAGTTGAAATCAACCACTCGCAAACTAGCCAAAAGTTAGTTTCCAGGATGCACAGGAAGATAATTTGTATATATTTAGAATTCAAACATGAGACTCAGGATGCAGAGGATGCAGCAAAGTGCCAACTTGTTTTTTTTCCTGATGAGTCTCAAACCTAGAAATGATTGTACTTTGCTTGAAAGTTGCCAAACAAATTGAATCAAAGGCATTCAAAAATTCCATATTGTCAAACTCCTAGTAGCCACTTCTCCTTGCGGAGTTCACAGCTTCAGCATGGTAGTGTTTATAAGGTTGAAATACTACAATCTGAGAGGTTAAAGAAGAGTACAATGAAAAGGAAAGCAGAATAGTAGAATTTATGTTTATTACAAAATTCAATAAACTCCCAAGTTGAGTGAGACTCATGACTGTCTAGAAGTAGCAGTCTCCATATTTCTGTTTGCCTTCGCTGTGAAAAATGTCCGAAGTGTATCAGCCAATCCATTGCGAGCATATAATTGGTATAGCCAGTTTCAGAGATCCTGAGTAGAAAGTCATCAGGGATATTTGTTTTGAGATACCAGTACTCCATATAAAGACTTTTAGGAATGATAATTAGCGGTGAAAGCATTGCACTGTTCCCACTGTAACTAACAGTCTTCATCACTGTACAAGCTTCCACATCAGGAAAATGTCGGAGGGGCGTCCACGGAGGTCATGAACGCTCCTTGTCAACCAAGGGGGGTTGTGGTCCCCGTGGTCCACCTGGTCCACTCTGATCCGCCCTGATCCAAATTTTTGAAAATTTTACCAAAAATGTGGACCACAGTGGACCACGGGGCACCAGGGTGCACTATGGGGACCATAACCCGCCTTGGTAGACCAAGAGGGCTGTATACATTTTGCTAATCCAATTACTGGAACATGCAAAGTATAGAGGGCATGTTGCTTCTTGAGTAATCACCCATTGATCATGTACAATACTAATCTGAAAATTTGTTTTGTCCACATTGTAGAAATCTGTATCTAGAGTGCCCTATTTTTCTCTAATATTCTTGTATCGCTAAAACTATTCTTGAAGATTATTGTAATAGTGTGTACTTTTCCAACTAACATTCAAGGTTTTTGCTCTCGAAGATGAAACTCAGGATGGTAATTTAAAAAACATTGGGTTCATATAGTGCTGACAACCAGGGGTGGAGTTTTGAGACTATTGTATGAGCAAGCAAGAATTGACTTGGAGTTGGCACACTTGCTACTAAGATGACAATATGTTGGTGCAACACCCATCTTATCTAGCTTAGTAAGATACTGGTATAAACTCTCTTCTTGATATTTAGTTAATTTGCTATAAGTTGTAAGACGTTCCTTTTGTGATTGATGGCCTTTGAATCTGATGTGTAAACAATGTATTGGGACATCAACCTCTCTTGCAATAGCCATAACATTGGACTTAGTTTCTCCCTCAAGCTTCAGAGCTGCTTGTTGGATTCGGCTTTAGATTTCCGAGTATGGTTTGGTAGATATAGTATTTTTTGTAGTTGAAAAGGGCTTTGTATTAAAGAGAGAAAGGGTAATTCTGCATGAGTTGTGTTGAGCTGTTGTGTTGTGTTGAGGTGTTAGGCACTCTCCTGGAGTGCCGCAAACTTTGATGGTCGCTTAGCGTCCTTCAAAGTAGCGGGAACCTGGCACGGTTACTTGTAACAAATTGTCTCATAACGTCAAAGTCACCCGTTATGGCGTGCTCGATCTCAACCTCCCAACCTGCCTCAACACCGATACCTAGCCTGACCCCTACAAACAACAAAAACAAAAGAGGAATAGAAAAAATTCCACAAGCTTTTCGAGTTAAGACCTAGGTGTATGCAGCGCCTTTTTAAACTTGGTAATTCACTATTCGCTGACTAGAGGGACTACTCGAAAACTTGGCATTCGAAAAACGCTTTTTCGACCTCGGAGATGAATACTTCTCATCACAAATCCAATTGCTTGAAGACGCCATTTTGGAGAAGAGGGTTACTGTACTCGAGTACAACCTTCTTCTGGCAGTGGAGTGCAGCATCCCACGCCCGGGCCGTTATTGATGACAGATTGGAAGGTCTAATTGAGCAATGAAGACATATTCCCACACCCGTTCCCCACTACCCTCCGCTTTTGTCAGAAAAAGCGGACATCTAGAATAAAACAAAAAGCAAAGAAGCAGATTGTTTAGTAAGTCTCGCGGCTATTCTTCCGGTCTAGGTCTTCCGGGGCAGATACCGGTGATTCTTTTGGCCCTGCCTCAAGCTTGAAGGATTTTTCTTTCATCTCTTCGTTCACTCTCGTGTGTTTTTTTCCCTCCTTAATCAACACCCTCCTCCCACCTATCCTGCTTCCCTTTAAACCGGAAGCAGAGGAGTCGTATTATTAGGCTAGTGTACAATTTCTACACATCTACTACCACCGCCTCTCCGACTTCTCTTCCTCCATACCTCTCTCTTCCTCCCAATCTCAAACCCCTCCGCAACCCCTAATGCATCCCACACCCCCAGATGGGCAAGCCAGCGGCTCACTTTCGGCATTTCAACTTCAAGAGCAAGCACTGGCGGAGAAGATGGCACAGCCAAACGGAGTAAAAACCCCCCTGGAAAAGATATCACCGGCCTTCCCCCATTCTACCCCCGCAAATATCTCATCCGTGAAAGGGACGCTCTACACAACCGCCCAAACCCTCGTTCAGCAAGTAGCATTTACCCTCTCTGACAGGTTGTTCACCTACTCCCCCGACACCTTCTCGCTGGACGCAGCGGCGAAGCTCTGGAGTGGCAATGGGCAGACAAACGTCCGTGGAGTGGTCCCCACTGTCAATGCCATGGAGACGAGACTCGGCGCTGCGAATGTCCTCCTCGGATACGTATTCTCCCCCGACGCGGATCCGATGAAGAAGGCTGTCGCAAAGTCAATAATTGCCTCTTCTCCGACGCTCACTCACATGCGCTCTGCCTTGGATCAATTGAGCGCTCTGTACCGCGTTTCTTCGCCGTTCGTCGCTCATGTTTCTGCCGTTGATTATGAAGTGTCCTCGGCGAAATTGGTCACAGACTATGTTTCTGCTGTTACCGTTGCGCAGGAGACCAGTGTTGGTCTCTTGGCTTCGTTCTCCGCACATGAAGCACAGCACATGGCGCTCTTTGCTACTCTGGCTGCTACTGTTCTCCCGATGGTGCATATCTACGATGGCATCAGTGTGTCCCGAGAGTCTGCGAAGATTAAAGATGTTCTTGACCAGGCTAGCTTGCAGAATGTCTTCTCTTCCATCCTAGAGGAACAGAAGGAGGCGCCGAAGAAGGCTGATCAAGGCGCGAAGGTCAATGCCATCTTGAGAAGTCTCAATGCAGAACTTGGGACTGCTTATTCCTTGTTCGAGTATGAGGGCCATGATGAACCTGATGCTGTGTTGGTCACTTTTGGATCTGTCGAGAGCTTGCTAGCGACTCAAATCGCCGCTTCGCTCATCGAGTCTGGGGAGAAGATTGGTGTCATCGCCGTTCGTGTTTACAGACCATTCTCGGAATCGCACTTCCTTGAGGCGCTCCCCAAGACTGTCAAGAGAGTCGCGGTTCTCGGACAGGTGTCAAATAGGACTGCGGCGGAGGATAGCGCCGTTCAGTCAGCTCTTTACGTCGATGTCGTGGCTGCAATCACAATGTCTGATATCTGGACCCTCCCACCGCCGATTGTGGATGTCAAGTATGCCCGAGAGCAGGTCTGGTCGCCAAAGGAATTCGCTTGGATATTCGATCAGATTGTCCGCAGTCATAATGTCGTTGTCGAGGTCCCTGAGGAGGAACTCACTGCCGAGGCATCCACTATCGACGCCTTCAGTCTTTTGGGAGAAAACCGCTATGCTCAACAGTACGTTTTCTGGGACGGCGACGATGCTGCTTCAGTGCTCGCAGCGCCAATCATTTCCAAGCTTCTATCAGAGGATCCCAGTAGGAGCGTTTCTTTCCAGGCTGCATACGATAACGTCCCGCTCTCTGGTATTCTTCACTCCGAGATCAGAGCTAGTTCCAGAGCCATTGATGCGCCTTTCCACATTGAGCATGCGGACATCTCCGTGGTCAACGATATCCAGCTTCTTTCCAAGTTCGATATTGCCAGCCGGACGAAGGATAGCGGGATCATCCTCCTCAAGTCGACTATCAAGGACGACGAGTTCGAGAAGAAGCTCCCGGCACCTTTCAGACGTGCAGTTACCAGGAAGGCCATCAACCTAATCATCGTGGACCCTTCAGCCCTCGGAGAGGAAGCCCCTGCAGCCGTAGAGAGCGCCCTCGTCCAATTAGCCTTCACCAGACTCGCCAACATCAGTGCACCTCTCGAGAAGCTCTCACACCTCAACCACGACCCCCCCGCCGTCCGCCAAGCTGCCGAAAAGCTCGACAGCTCATTACGCAAAGTCGAGATCCCCAAGGAATGGGCCGATGCCCAAGAAGATAACGAGCCCAGCCACCTCCCCACAATCCCACAAACCACTAGTTTCGCCATTAACGACGAGAAGCATATCACGGAGCCAGCCTCAACCCTCAAGACCTCACAATCAGCGGCGCAGGCAATCGCCTTCAAAGAAGCTTACGGCGCGCAATCCGCCCTACGCCCGGACCTCTCGATGAAGAACTACATCGTCAAAGTCCAGGAGAACAAGCGCCTGACACCAGAGTACTACGACCGCAATATCTTCCACATCGAATTCGACCTGACTGGTACAGGAATGGAATACCAAATCGGCGAAGCGCTAGGCATCCACTCCCAAAACGAATCGGAAGAGGTCTCTGAGTTCATCAAGTTCTACGGCCTGAACGCGGACGACGTAATCGAAGTCCCGTCCAGAGACGACCCGGACGTGCTCGAAATGCGCACGGTGTTCCAAGCGCTGTCACAGAACGTGGATATCTTTGGCCGGCCGCCGAAGAAATTTTATGAGTCGCTAGCGGAGTTTGCTACGGATGAGGGGGAGAAGAAGGCTTTGCTTACGCTGTCGTCGGCAGAGGGGGCTACGGAGTTCAAGAGGAGGGCGGAGGTGGATACGGTCACCTTTGCGGATATCCTGCTTGAGTACAAGTCAGCTCATCCGAGCGTTTATGACCTTGTCAGGATTGTTAGCCCGTTGAAGAGGAGGGAGTACTCGATTGCTTCCAGTCAGAAGGTTAATCCCAATAGTGTGCATCTCCTGATCGTTGTGGTGAATTGGGTAGATCCGAAGGGAAGGGAAAGGTTCGGACAGGCCACCAGGTATCTCAGTCGCCTGCCAATTGGAGCGAAGGTCACTGTTAGCGTCAAGCCCAGTGTTATGAAACTACCTCCTTTGGCTGCACAGGTAAGATTTACTCTATCGTGAAATAAAAATAAAAATGTAATAAAACCGAAACATACATATACTCACGCCACAACACTCTAGCCCCTCATAATGGCCGGCCTCGGAACGGGTCTCGCTCCCTTCCGAGCTTTCGTCCAATACCGGGCATGGCAAAAGTCGCAAGGCGTGGACATTGGCTCCGTCCTGTTGTACATGGGCTCCCGCCACCAGCGGGAAGAATACCTCTATGGGGAAGAATGGGAAGCCTATCAAGCCGCGGGCATCGTAACCCTCCTCGGACGCGCATTCTCCCGCGACCAGCCCGAGAAGATATACATCCAGGACCGGATGCGCCAATCGCTCGACGACATCATCGAGGCGTACATCAAGGAGGGCGGAGCCTTCTACCTGTGCGGTCCCACGTGGCCAGTCCCAGACGTCACGGAGGTGCTACAGGAGGCTATCGTCGAGGAGGGCAAGAGGCGGGGGGTCAAGATGGATGGCGCGAAGAAGATCGAGGAGTTGAAGGAGGGTCTGAGATATGTGCTTGAAGGTATGTCAAACCCTGCCTCGACGGGAGACGTCTTCTTCCGCTGTGAGAAGAGTGCATTGCTGACAGGGTGTTTTCAGTTTATTGAGGTGGGGACTCACGCTATTGCGGGGGTGGTTGGGTTAGCGGTGATATTCGGTGAAGAGGTGTACGTCCTATGTCTATTCTTCGGTTTCTGGATGTTGGGGTATCCGATGTTGTATTGTGTATAGAAAAAAAATAGAATGTTTCCTTTTTTCATCAATTTATTAAAGTGAGCTGCCTATCATGGCTTAGACATATGTCCATGCTTAAAAAGGTATCGTAACCTCGGAGGGGGGAACAAATCCGTTACCGGTACCGTACCGCACGTGGGCCTTGCGCACCATGTCAGGAGCCACGCTCTTCCATTCCACGATCCAGGCTCCAACAATAACATCCCCCAGTCTCATCCCATAGGATGACACCTTACCCCACAGACCGATGAGACACGCAGATTGCACAATAAACGGCGACCCTCTAACTGCGACTATGATATGTATGATAGACGACTTTTTCCACCTGGAGCCTCTATGAGGAGGCAAACCCATTAGACCCGGATCAGGAAGCCAGGGAATCTGCAACGTCGTCTTACCGGTACAGTACAGTATTATTCCATGGGAATAACAACAACATATAACAGTTTCATTATTATTATTATTATTATTGCTATTCTCCCCACCACAAATACCCAGTTTTTTCCAAGAAACGATAATCCTACGGTAAGGTATGCTCCGTACTGTAACACTCACTCACTCACTCACAGCCTACAGGACTTATGATACTATCTTGTACTAGTATTAGTATTATACCTTCCATCATAGGCAGGCAGGTATGATACTGGTATTATGAAGCTAAGCTAGCTCGCGTTCCGATATATAATGCGGTGCAGTAAAGGAGGTGTTATTTTGTTATAATAATAATATTATGGTGGAAGATACCGGTTGTACGATACAGTACTATAACCTGCATCCGTAAAGTTCCAGTACCCTGATATCTATAATATTAGACTGCTGCTGCTGGCCCCTTGGGGGGGGACGCCTAGTTAGCCCTATGTTTACATTATTCAGCAAAATAAATTGCGACGGAAGCTCGCCATGCCGGTATGATATCCTTAGAGGTAGAATATGAAGATTTTAGGAATGCGGCTGTGTTGGGCAGTTATGGTAAGTGGAATGGGACTTCTGGGGATGAGAGGGAGGTGGTTGCCGTGCCGATACTGTACTGGACAGTGCTATACTCTCAATGTCAAAGTGTTTTTTGTTTTTTTTTAAAAAAAAAAAAAGACTGCCATTGCATACCGCAAAAATTTGGCACTTTTTCTCGAATCTGTGTGGTATGCTAGATTAGTAGTCTTTTCTAAAAACGCTTCGACGTTAGGAGTATGTGAGTTTTGGTTCATGGTCCCTAAGTAAAGTTCCAACACCCCGACATCTATAATATGATACTACTGCTGGCCCCTTAGGAGAGAGGGAGGAAACGCCTGGTTAGCCATGTCTTTTCATTATTCAATAAAATAAATAAATACAAATCGCGACGGAAGTTTAGTATACCGGTTGTCCTTAAGGCGTGATATGGGAGCTTTATGAATAGGGCTGTTGGACAGTTGTGGTAGGTATAATGGGGAGGAGGTTGCTGTGCCGGTACTGTGCAGTGATACGTGAATTTTGGTTCATGGTCCCTGGTTGGAAATGACCAATGATAGGCTGCTCAAGTACCGGTAGTCCGCAATACCGTGCGTTATGCTCGTAAGTCCCAGCAGGCGCATGATTGCCGCTAGTGAAGGCTTATTACCGGCACATATAGTATTACCAAATCGGGGACTTTTTTCCCCTTCCCCTTCCCCTTCCCCTTTCCCTTTCCCTTTCCCTTCATTTCTCATAGCCTCCTCGGTGTCTAGTTGACTCGTTTTCTTTACCTACCTTAGCCACCCTAGCTCTAACTGACCACGAGAACCTACGAGTTTTGGTATGTACTGGTGCTAGTACAGTACAGTACAATGCTATCCACAGTAGTAAAATGGTGAATATTTTGGAGAAAAAGCAAGATACTGATGGTTTTCATTTTTATTATTATTCTCTTTCCTAGCCGACACGGCCAAGTTGAGGTCGGACAGTACCACTTTAAGTGTCCAACTTCAGCCAAGCTGTTCGAGGAACGAATTGGTATCATACTCAAGAGCCTGAACTGGTGACCTTCAAATCGGGACAGGTTACGATAATGTATCATACATACGGTAGATGTATTTCAGTGGTAAAGTCCTAACTTATGGCATATATTTAGTTTAGGACAAGTTGGAACCCCCACAACACAGTATCATACTTGTATGATGCTCCATAATAGAAGAAATGAAATACAGCATCCGGAAGGTAGGAATTTGCAAATAAAAAAAATATAGTCTCACAAGATCCGTCTATAGATATGTGGGAACTATAATACCTATCCCAACATCTCCTCAGCGACTTGCACTAGTCTACCGCAGAACCCTCCTCCCCTATTTATTTATTTTTTCGGCTACTACTTTTCTGGGGCAAGTGCAAAAGTCATGAACCCCCCTATTTTTTGGATAGGCTATCATACCGTACTTCTTGATGGCTAGCGGAGTACTAAACTCGGCGGTGACCCAGGGTATACAGCAGAGAAAACCCAAGAGCCGATAACCTAACATCCCTCTCAGCCATTTGACCTGGTAGGGTATCCTACGATATGTCGGTGTTCTTTCCTTTGCTTACCGTACTAACTTGTCTTGGAATGGAATGGTACTACAGTCGCACCCCGTTGCCCCGGACCTCACTCTCCCGGATCCCTCGTTGTCCCGGATGAAATTCTCTGAATTCTAAATTTTTTTGCACCAAAACCTAATCCGTTGTCCCGGATAATTCGTTGTCCCGGACAGATTCTTTGGTTTTTGGCCGGATTTTGGCCATCCGGGACAGCGAGGTGCGACTGTACTTCCGTTAGACTTCATGGTATCATCCATAGGAATTCTTGAAGGTCCACTACTAGATTATCGGTAGGCTTGATCTCACGGGTCAAAGGAATTTCGAACACTCGTTAACTACTCGTCCCAGGCACGAAGTACCCGGACACATGGGTTAGAAAAATATAAGGCAATTCATCCGTGCGTATCTATGCACGCAAACAAAATTCTATTATACCCTCAATGTCTGGACACTTCTCGCCTAGGATATGTATTAACAAGGTGTAATGTGTCTAGCTACAGTCGCACCTCGCTGTCCCGGATGGCCAAAATCCGGCCAAAAACCAAAGAATCTGTCCGGGACAACGAATTATCCGGGACAACGGATTAGGTTTTGGTGCAAAAAATTTAGAATTTAGAGAATTTCATCCGGGACAACGAGGGATCTGGGAGAGTGAGGTCCGGGACAACGGGGTGCGACTGTATCGGTAGAAATGCTCCGGATCAACAAGCTGTGGCGGTACCGTGGGAACTAGGATAATTAAGAGTCTCGCGGTGGTGGACGTTGGAGTTGCCTATCTAGCAAGGCCCATCCTTCGGATTCTTCATCTATTTCCCCAAGCGAGGGCAGGGATACCGGTACCGGTATTTCCGCAGCGTTTTCTCCCCTTAACCCGGAGGGAGAAATTTTGGACGTCCTCGCGTAGTTCTCGGTTACCCCAGCTTCCATTGCACCGGTAGTTTATTACGGCGGTGAACACGGAGCCCGTCCGCATCCACGAGTCCACGATTCACATGTCAGACTTACCTGTGCCACCGCTCGCGTTGTTGAAAGATGGAAGGAAGGAAGAAAAGAGCAATAAGTTACCGGTATCCGTGGGCGGCTAGGCTAGGCCAGTACGACCCAGGGGTCAGGCAGGGTGTGGTCGTGTACGATTCCACATACTGGTATTCCAAGTCTCACTCGGCCATTACACTTTGTGTTGATTGAGGACATCCCCCCACCACAAGCTCATTATCGACAAATTTGACAACCTAAAGAGATATCTCCAGTGTGTGAGTGTTTTATAAGCAACAATTACATGTACGCCAGGGGTGGCTGGCGTTCATTATCTGCTGTTAGAGCCTTTATCGTACTAGATGAGGTTGTTGTTCATCGCCGCCTGCTGTACCGAGTACTCCCCCCCTGCCCCCCTGCAAACCCCTGAGTACTGGTACGGCAGCCTATGGTGATCGCACGAGAAAATGTTTAAAATTGCATCGATTGTGGGGTATATCGGTATGTTAAACATACTCCAGTACCATTGCATACCAATATCTAGCTCAGTACCGGCAATCATGCTAAAAAATAAATAAAAATAAAAATACTGAGTTCCAAGGACATTTGATTTGATTTGATTTTTGATACACTTTTTCTTACTATTTCTTGTTTGCAGGCACTCACTTGTTTTAGGGGTGCAAAGCTAAGGTCTTAGTCCCAGTGGGCCAATCGTTGCAATTAATAGAAGCACTCCCAAGATGTTTAGATATTTTATAAACTACAAAGTAGTTGCCTTCTATGAATGGGTAGAAAGCTTTTCCTTAATGCTACTACTCTTTATTATGGATGTCTAGTGCGTTTATATAGAGATGAAATCCTAAGAGTTATTCCCTTGCTCCTATACATATATAGTTTACAAGTTCACAGTTACTCTTCCTTCTTTATATAGGAATGTGGGGATAAAGAAAGTTAGATTTATTCTCAGTACAAAACTGGAACTTATATTTAGTATTTAGAACATTTATTTGCGCCAGAATGTATCCAGAATGTGTTCCAGCCCATCAGGTATGTCCTGGGCAAAGTTTTTGGAGGTGCGGGCAGGTTGACTTCGGACAATTTGCTGGTACTTCCACAGCACTCGGACTAATACAGTACTCCGAATGCACGAAGGAATTCAAAGTTAGCCGATTACGTGAGCAAAAATGAATCACCTTGTATCCAAAGAGATCAGTTTGCATTAGAATGCATCCAGAATGCGTCCCTGTGTGTATTCGTACTTGCACACGGGGCCTGGGACAAAAAAACTAGAAAGACCTCAATGCGGAATGTGCATAATTTGCGAGAACTCATACGGTACTAGTACAGTCACCACCGGGCCATGACGAAACTGGGCAAGCAGCGAACAGAGATTAATTTATGATAGTAGAAATCTTTTATAACCCTAACCTTGAAGAACCCGTTTTCGCCTATGAAGTATCATGCCCCTGTTCGCCACCCGTCCAGTTTCGTCATGCCCCCGATGGTGACTGTACCTATTCCAACAGAACCAATATATTGGGTATCATACATGCAGGGATTTTCCGGTCATTGTGCTCGTATGCAGTGTCCTTGGCAAGCCGCTGCACAGAAACCTGTCCAACACAACTGCACCGCAAGAGCTTGAACCACTACTCGAGTACACCATGTGCTACCGGTACTCGCAGGACGTTGAAGTTGCCTCTCCAAGCGAGGGCTGGCGTTTTCCTCCGTTTTTTAGTTGTCTGGGGCAGCAGGCTTTTTGGTGTGCTTTTCGCCCCTTTCCCGAAGGAGGAAATTTTGGACCCCTCGCGCATGGTTCGTTTGTTCTTGTTACGGAAAATTTACTTCAACGGTAACGATGAGCTAGGCTCACGTAAGCTACAGCACTCTACTTATCTACACTTGTACAACACGTAATTGGGTGAATGCGAAAACGAGAAACACGAATACTAGTAATTTAGGTCGACGGGAAGCGTAAAACCTCATTTGGAAAGGCTGAGAAGGCGGGTGGAGCCGTGTCTAAGTTGGGAGACAGGGTTGCAGTCTGGAGGGGTAGTGGCGGGTGCTTCTGGGAGCGAGGGAGAAGGAAAGTGAAAAAAAGGAACAGGCCCCCCAGGATTATATTTCTGGTGCTAGGGCGTGAACACTGCATTGCGCAGTGCCTGAATGGCAGCACCATCGGGAGGCCGAGTCCTATGGGGAGTAGGATTTTGGTTAGATTGGAACGGTAAAGTGGAGACCCGTGTGTAAGCATGCAGTGCTTTCTTTCTACATACTGGCGCCTTCTCTTCCCAGTTAGTAGACGATTTCTTCGCCGGTACCCCTACCATACTATATCCTAGTATCATACGCATGGTCTGGAAAGTTTGTTGCTCGAGTATGCTCGGAAGATTTAGAGCCGATGGTTCGAGGTTGGGGGCGGGCGTGTGGATAGAGGCCCGGAGGGGGATAGATAGAAGATCAGAGGGGGATAGATAGAGATATATAAGAATCCCCCTTCTTCCCTAAAGCTCACTTGGAATCACCATCCTCATTCGGCGATTATAACAAACCTTTCTTCTCCATCCTCTCTTCTGCAGGATAAACGAAGTATCACAATGGTCAATCTTTCAGATGTCACTACTTTCGCCAGTGACTTGGGCGTCCCGGCTGCCGGTTTGCAGAAGATTGGTGAGCTTAGGGCTACTTCTGGGGGCACGGGGATTTGGCAAGGCATCGCGGTGTTAATTCTTACTTTGCTGTTCCCTAATCAAACGCTATTGCCGGATATGACTGGGTATAATGCTAGTATGAGTATTAATTGGTGAGCTCGACCACTCCCTATCCCAATTGTTTATTCGAGCGAGTGAGCGAGCACGGTACTGACACGGAGGAATCGGAATAGGTCCCTGAGAGCACAGCTGCCCGCACAAGCGATCTTTGTGCCGACTTCAGCACAGGATATAGCAAAGTCGATTAAAATCATCAACTTCTTCTCCGTGCCATTCGCCGTGCGCTCCGGCGGCCATACCCCCTTCCCTGGGAGCGCAAGCACCTCCGACGGAATCCTCATTTCTCTTCAGAACCTCACCACCTTAGCACTCTCGGAATCAAAGGATCGTGTCTCCGTCGGCCCGGGGAATAGATGGGTTAACGTTTACCGATTCCTAGAACCTTACAACCTCGCTGTTGTCGGTGGTAGAGTCCCTAGCGTCGGCGTCGGCGGCCTAACCACTGGCGCAGGAAACTCTTACTTCTCAACTGGTCACGGGTTGGCATGCGACAACGTCGCTAGCTTCGAAGTCGTTACCGCAGATGGGAGCATCGTCACGGCATCTGCTACGGAGAATAAGGACTTGTTTTGGGCGCTCAAAGGCGGGAGCAATAACTTTGGGATTGTCACTCGGTTCGACTTGTTTGCCATCCCGATCCCCAATGGGAAAGTCTGGGGCGGGAACACGTTTTTCTTGCCTCAGCAGACTAACAATGTCACCGATGCGATCGCCGAGTATCAGACGAATGGCCAATTGACTGACCCTGATGCGGCGGTTATCCCTAGCCTCTCTTATGTCCCGCAGTTGAATTCGACCGGCTTCATGGTGACTGTTTTTCATGCTAGTGGCCAGAAGCCTGCATCCTTGGATCCTATCTTTAGGGCCGGCCCCGTGAGCGATAGCTCCAAGCAGAGGACTTTGCCAGAAATGACGATAGAGGCTGGTGGTGGAGACGAGGCTGCTCTTCAACCTCCTTTTCGGTGAGTACTCTCGTTTGGCGCGAATGATCTAAAAAATTTCAAACTTCTAATAACTACGATATTGCCCAGATATGACTTCCGAACCCTAAGCATTGGTGTCTCCCCGGACTTCTATCACGAGATCACCGCCCTCTTTCAACAGACCTACGTCATGAACACCACCATCTCCTCTATCCCCGGGTTCCGCGTTACCTTAACTTTCCAGCCCATCGCCGCATCAACCGTGGCTCACGGCAAGGCCCGCGGCGGAAACGCATTGGGTGTGGCGGAGAAGGCCCAAACATGGCTCTGCTTGACAAACACCTGGGCGCTCCCGTCTGGCGACCAGGTCACACTCCCGCTCTCCATTAGCTTCATGAAGCAGGTCGAGGACCTGGCGAAGGCTAAGGGCCTGTTCGAGCCGTACTTGTTCCTCAACGACGCTGCTATTGATCAGAAGGTTATTGCTAGCTATGGAGACGCACAGGTGAAAGAATTAGTGAAGATTTCTAAGAAGTATGATCCTAAGGGCGTGTTTCAGAAGTTGGCGAAGGGAGGCTTTAAACTGCCTCAGTAGTCTTGGTAATGCGATCTGTGGTTAGTTTTTGGGTCGCTGGCGTAATAAATTAGGGTGCATTGGGTACAGTATAGCATTAATATTATATCATCATTTACTCTTCCGAGTCAGGTTTCCGTTTGTTCCGGTGTCTCTAGATAAATAAGGGTTTTAAGCAGCGATGTAGCTTCATGAAAACCATCCGATCCAATCCTCAGAAGATGCGCAAAAGCAAAGCGATCATACCCCCATCACGGGAGAGATGCATCTCATCTTGAGGCTTTTTGAGTGCTTACGTTTCTACCCCCAAAATCACCTACCCGTGGCACAAGGAACAAGCCTGCGAGTGAGCACCCGTGAAGCACGCGACACCCCACCCCAGGCAACAGTATCCAATCAGTAATCGCAGACGACCACACCACTGTAAGTAGACTAATTTCCTTTGTAATGCGAAGGGTATCGTGATGACCGATATACTATACTGCGATACCACGAGGACAGACGGACCGCGACCGCGGCACTGTATTTACTAAACCAAGTCATTCCGATTACTCTGCTTGTGCTGGCACTCTATCACGCTTAGGTGAATAATGCTGGTATGATATGTTAATAGATCCCACAGACACCCAAGGCATTGGTTTCACGGGCTGAAAATGCCTTAAATGCGTCCACGGGGGTTCCCCACTGGAGGGCTTGATGGGTTAGGTTTTTGGGTTGGGTGGGTCTTTCACATGGAGGATGCAGGTACCGGCAGGATATTGTAGTAAATGCCTGGCTAATCTAAATTACGCGGTGATTATCTTACCTTATTTTTTTTGAATTAGGCGGGGAAATATCTGATGATTATTGTACTCGAGTATCGTACTGTACTCCCACTGTACTTCGGTGGGTGGTTGTTTTCCTGCTCGTGTGAATTTATATCTTGACAAGTCTGGTGGAGGGGAATAAAAGCTTGGTGTTACGATAAGGTGCTGTTGACGCCCCCACCGACGTCAACGGTAATATTAGATCCCTGATCCCCGTGCCCGAAATTCCCATTCACCTCGTTGTACTAGTAGATCGCCTCCCCGTTCATAACCTTTTACCACCGCCATCTGTCCGTCTATCCAACTCCTTTCCCCCTTTCTTATAGACACCGTCACCTTTATATCAACCTATCGTACCCATTCCCATAGTCATCTTTCACCATGGCTTCCGATACTGACCTTCGACCGATCGACCCCGCTAAACATATCTTCGCTATCCCAGCTAAAAGAATTCATGTCCAAGAGGACGTTCCGCATTTTATTGCCTCACCAGCTTACAAACTGATAACCGATTTCATCCTTCACCTTAATGCTTCGGCATCCCCATTGAACCCAGTAACTGGCGAGCTCCGCAACCCGCAGAACTATACACTGACCTCCCCTACCATCGATGTATCCCCCGAAGTCGACGGAATCATCCAGCTCATTCACAAATTGGAAGCTCTGGTGGCCCAAGCTCCTCCCGACCCGGGACCGCGAAGGTTCGGTAACACCGCCTACCGTCATTGGTACGCCCTCGTCGAGGACGCTTTCGGGGGTCCGAGCAGTCTTCTCGACCAATACCTGCCCGCATCGGTGCTCTCCCCAAAGGGGAAAGGTGAAGTCACCGCCAAGCAGGAATTACTCCCGTATCTTCTCGGTTCGTTCGGATCTTCCCAACGCCTGGATTACGGTACTGGGCACGAACTCTCTTTCTTGGCCTTTCTCTGCGGGATTTGGATGCTCGGTGGGTTTCAGGCTGGGAGGGATGAGCTCGGATTGGCTCTCAAGTGTCTTGATGCATATCTCCATCTGGTCAGACGGTTGGTGACTACATACACCCTTGAGCCCGCGGGTTCTCATGGGGTTTGGGGACTCGATGATCATTCCTTCCTCCCGTATATCTTTGGCAGTGCTGAGTTGACTACCCACCCCCCGACTGATTCGTCCTCGAGCTCGACGGTTCCGGCCAACGTCGAGGGGTTGGAAGATGTACCGAAGCCTGGAGATGTGGTTAAGAGCCTTGTCGTTGAGAGGGAACGTTTGAGGAATCTTTACTTTGGGGCTATCGGTTTTATATACGATGTCAAGAAGGGCCCTTTCTGGGAGCATAGTCCGATTTTATATGATATCTCTGGTGTTCAAGGAGGGTGGGGCAAAATAAACAAAGTAGGCTTTCCCCGAATATTTATACCTTAACAGGGTTTGCTTACGGCTGTGGCCTAGGGAATGATCAAGATGTTTAATGCAGAAGTTCTGGGGAAGTTTCCTGTTGTTCAGCACTTCAGGTTTGGGAGCATTTTCAATTGGGGTAGGCCAGATAGCTCTGCCAATACCGCGGCCATTACAGCTGGGACTCAGGTACCCCATGCAAGTGGTCCGGGAGCTGGGACTGGAAGTGGGGTAGGAGCTGGATCTAGTGTTAGCTCTGGTCCTGGGGCTCGGGCTCCCGAGAATCCGATCACCAGCACAGCTGCGCCTTGGGCTAGAAACCCAGCGCAGTCTCCTACGATTGGTTCAAATACTGATTTCACCACCAGGGCGCCCTGGGGCATCCCCGCTTCTGCTGTGAATCAAACCGGATCCACAGTAGGCCGTTTCCCTGCGGAATCTTCAGCCTCCCGCACCGTTCCCCGCCCATTACCCGGCAGAGAGCACAGCGTGGAAGATGCAAGAGCTCCATGGGCTACCGGCGAAGCGGATAAACATCCCCCTTCCCCAGATATCACCCAAGCAACTGAGGCAAACCTTGGGCCTAGGAGGACTAGCTCTCCAGATAGCAAGCTTGCTACTATGGAAGGCGAAGAGGGTAGACTCAGAAGGGGTAGTGTTGGAACTGGGGGTGTTCGGGTCGCTGAGACAGGAGACCTTAAGAAAAAGGCTCCTCCACCCCACCAACGTTAATGGTCTACCGATAAGCGTTTTGAAGGTAGGGTTGAAAGCATGGGTTATCCTTTCCCCTCTTTTTCCTTCCTCCTCCACCGAGGATCTTCACCATTCCCAATTTCGCTAAAGCTGTTATTTCTTTACACGTCCATTGTTTCTCCTTTTGTGCATGTGACTTGTGTCTGTGGTTTCGGTGACTTGCGGGTTTTCAGGACATGGTTGCATAATTCTTGTAGTGGTGCTTGGGGTTAACGGAGCGGGGATACTGTACTTATTCTTCCTTACCATTCCTTCATTCTTTCCTCCTAGCATCCACACGATTACTACAATTTTTTTTCTTTTTCTTTTTTTCTTTTCTCTTTTAAAAAAGAAGCATCTTAACTTGGCTGGCTTAAGTTCGTTTTTGCTATGGGAACATCCCCATGGTATGGTATATACTACGGTACTCGCGGGGCGGGTGCAAATTAACTATGCTGTGCCATTACACTGCATTGCATCTATGATGATACCAATATGTGTTTATACTTTTTTTTTTCTTTTTTCCTGCGATGGGGATCTGCTGTCGTACAAGTAAAAAGTCCGGCGAGCATGCAACCTGCCGGGTATGGGGAGGGGATATCGTGATAGACGGTGTGATTATGTTGTACTCGAGTAGTTACTTTCGTAGGGCTTTTCGGACACGGAGGAAGGTGTCGTAACTGTCACCACCATCGTTATGGTAATATTGGTGTGCTCGCTACATTCGACTCGACTCACTTGGTATCGTATCGTAGAGAGCGAGGAGGGTAAGGGGGTCGATATTCGATATCGGGTACGTGTGTTGTCAGAGAACCGACACCATGACAGTTCCTTTCTTTCTCTCTTGGATGTTTGTGTGCGTGGTGAGGGAGGTTTTTACTCGGAAACATGCCGTGGTTTCGGGGGGAAGCTCCTGCTTGCTTGCTTGTCGGAAACAGTGTCAGTATCATCAGACAGTAGGAGTGGTCACTTTAAAATTTTGGCCGCACAGGGCAGAAGGGACGCGGGGCTAAGCCTGGTCCAGTTAGAGATATTTGGCATGGCTCGAGTCTCTCGCTTGAGATTGGTAACAAAAGGGTACGAAGGGTGCTAGTGGCCTGAGGAGGGATGAAAAAAGACATTGAATTGTGGTCTCTCTTCCGTCCCACCCGTTCACTTTCGACTTTTCTTCTCCTTTTCCATTTCTCCTATCTTCCTCCTCCTCCTATCCTCCTCCTCCTCCTCCTCATCCAAGCACACGCACTCTCTCTCATACACACACACATCCTCAAACTCATCCATACTCTCTCCCAAGACTCGTCTTCCGAAGGGTGTGTTTCGAGATCTCCAATCAGAAGTCAGGGACGAACCCTTTCTGTTGATAACGTGCAACGTTGTCGCCGGCAATATCAATGTGATTAGCCCCATCCCTACTAAATCGTTTTCTCTGCATATCATAAAATAACCGGCCCACCCTCCCCTCCTTCCTCACATCCCTAAACAGAATTATCTACCGGTACCGGTACTGTATCACTCATTACCTTCTATCTGATGCTTTGTTACTCGAGTGCCCCTTCCCTCTTTTCTTTCGTCTTCACCCCGCAGTTCCAAGCCCATGCTAGGATACACAAAATCCACAGCCCATCCATCCATTTCAATGCGTTTGTCGGCGTGGCTCGACCTGTACGCGTTTGTTTGACTGATCGCCACTTGCATTAGTTTCGCTCATCGTTTCGCTCATCGTATCCTCGACATCTCATAGTCTCCCCCTTATCTCATCGCGCTGGTCCGTTGCTGCTGCCTTCCTACAAAAAGCATCACCCCTCATCCCAACCATTCTTCTCGGGGCAAACAGTCCTTTAAACTCCCTTTTTATTTTATCTTAGTAAATCTTTAATCACTACTCGACAGCAAATATGTCAGACTCTCCTGAAGAGGTACTAGCTCCAACTTCCCCTCAGGGCTTGGGTGTGCCTATCACTCCTGTGGTGGAGGAGGTGTCTTCTACAGCAGATCCTGACCCAGTTAAGGAGACCCATCGGGAAGAGCAGAAGGAGGCAATCAAAAAACCAACTGTGACGGGAACGGCCAGGCGTCCTACTGGGACTGGATCAAGCTCTGCTGCTCCAGCCTCTGGTCTCCCGCCTCGGAGGACTGGAACCACAAGTTTATCAAGACCACCACAGAGATCTACCGTCGGAATCAATGGGGCCACCGGCACTGCTAGCAATACTGCAACACGTAGGACCGTTTCTGGATCGACTAACAGTACTACCAACAATCCTCCAGCCGCTGGCTCGAGAACGGCTACAACATCCAGTATTTCAAGGCGAACACCGGCAATCGCTTCTCCAGCTGCAAATGCTACTCGCTCACCCGAGAAGAAGGGAACGGTATCCAGTTCAAGCAGTTCGACTAGTCCTACCGCTGATCGACGGTCCTCTGCTGGAAGCACTGCAAGTACCGCTAGCAATGTGAGAAGGGCCGCTACCTCTACAACCACACCTACAGCACCTTCACATCGGTCACGCCCTTCGATGTCTGCGCTATCTAACACCGCAACTGCTGGACGCGCTTCGGCTGCTTCCGCGGCGCGGGAGAATGCTATCTCACCTAGGCCGCCGTCCGCCGCCGGGCGACCTATCTCTGCGGCTGCAAGGGGAACTACTGGAATCTCCCATCTTTCTTCTCGGCCCAGCACTTCGACTTTACGTTCGAGAGCTACGGGACCTAGTGGGACTCTCAGTGCATCGAGTGCCACCTCTTCAAAGGAGTTAGAAGCGTTAAAAGTCAAAGTGTCTGACTTGGAGGAAAAGAACAAGGAGCTTTCAGAGCAACTTTCTAAAGCCGGCGGCCACCCTACCACCAATGGCGATGCTAAGATAGCTACTGAAGAGTTAGAGTCCGAGCTGGCGGACCTTAAAGCAAGGATTACTATCATTCAAGAAACGGTGAGGTTTTATCGCATATTAGACCATAGCAGATCTGAGGCTAACAAATTATATACAGAACGAGAAGCTACAGGCTCAATGTAAGGAGGCTGAGGCAAAGTTTGCAGCCCTGGCCGAGGAATCTGCGGCAAGGATGAGGGATACAAATGATAAAATAATTGCTGAGCATGCAAGGGAACTCAAGACTCTTGAGGATGGCTTCGGCGCAAAAGAAAAAGACCTTCTCGCACAGATTAATACTCTGAAAGCTTCCTTTGAGTCTCTAGAAGCACGCCACGCTGAGGAGGTATCCAATAACACTTCCTTGGTTGAAAAGGTATTTCTATTTTCGATGCGATGTGTGACTATAAACTAATTCCATGAAAGGTCCTTAAGGACGCCGAGGCAAAGGCTGCGACTGAAACCGGCGATCTCCAAAAGACGGTTGAGGCTCTTAAAGCTGCTCTTGCAGCTGAGAAGGAAGTCAACAGCCAGAGCTCCATTGATACTGAAGGCCTTGTCAAGAGGCTCACGGAAGAGATTGCAACGTTAAAGAAACAGATCGAGGATGCACATGAGGCTTCTAAGGGTGCTTCTGAAAAGAACGTGGAGGTACTTGAGTCTCGCCAGAAGGAAATTGACGGCCTCGGTGGTGTTATCAAGGTTCTAAAAGAAGAATTGGAGAAGGCGACACTTGACAGCAAGGCTAGTGAAGAAGCTATCCAAGAACTCCAAGAGAAACATGCAGCGGAATTGGTAGAGGCAGTTAATACCGAGAAAACAGTGGCCGCAGAGGCTGAGGCCAAACTCGAGAAGCTTATTCAAGAACACCGAGAGCAGTTAGAAAAGGGTTCTGAGATTTTGTCTGCCCAACTTCAAGAAGCTAAATCTGCCGCTAAGGTATTGGAGGAGGATCTGCTACAGAAGCTTGAAGCTGCTAAGTTGGAAAGCGCTGAAGCTTTGGAAACTACTCAGAAAGAAGCGGCTGAAAAAATTGAAGCTGTCGAACAAGAGAACGAAGCTCAGCAGAAGCAGTTTGAATTAACCATTGAAGTACTGAAGAAGGAAGCTTCTGGCACCGTTGAGAGCAAGGACAAAGAATGGGAAAGCAAGATCGACCAGCTGACGAAGTCAAACCAGGAACAAGTCAACAATTTGACGGCCCAGCTAGGTACCGCAAAAGAGGAGATCCAAGAAGCCTCACGGCAATTGGAATTGGTTAAGCAGCAATCCGAAGCTGAAATCAAGTCGGCACAGGAGCAAGGGAAGGAAGAAGTCGCCGTCCTACAGAGCACTTTGGAGGCCTTGAATAAGGAACTGGCGGTTTGTTCCATATGTGTACACATCATTTGTATTTTTGCTCACAATATTTATTGCAGGACAAGGAAGGTCAGCTGGCAAAACTCAAAGCGAGCTTTGAAAAAGCTGTTGAGGATATGGCAGATAGTGCTGAGGTCAGTAGCAACTGTTTTCTTTGCAAGAGCCGAGTCGCTAACATTTACACAGACGGCTTCTAAGCTTGAGCAAGCCCATAAGGTTGCCCTTGATTCTCAGCGGGCTGAACATGTTACGGAAATCGAGAAAATGAAGGCCGAGCTCACTTCTGGTAACGAGGAAAAGTATACTCTGCTTTCTGAAAAGTACGAGACGCTTGTTACCCAACTAGATTCAACCAGAGAGGCACATGCCGTCGAGATATCTCGTATGGCTGGGGAACTTAAAGGGGCGGAGGAAGGCGTGGCAGAGTTATTGCAGAGCCATAGTTCTACCATCTCTTCGCTTGAAGGCCAACTTGCAACTGAGAAAGCCTCTCGGGTGGAGCTACAGGCCGCCCTGGATGCAATCCCTGATCAATCTGCTTTCGACTCCCTTTCGAAACGCCTTGAGATGGCGAAGGCAGAACTTGACCAGATTAAGACATCTAAGGATGTTGAGATCAAAACGTTACAGGAATCATTACAGGGAGCTGAGGAATCTAAATCCAGACTCGAGTCCGAACTTGCCAAGGAGAAGACTTTAAATAAGGAGCTTCTCGAGAAGGCTTCAGTCCTCGAGATGGAGGCCTCGGAGGCCAAGAAGGAGCTGGTCGAAAAGACTGCATCTGTTGAGAAGTCAGAGGAAGAGGTTTATGATGTCCGCGCGTCGATGGAGGCTGATTACAAGTCGATGGAACTAATCTATCGGGCGGAGGCTGATGACTTGAAGCGTGAAATCAAGAGCTTGAAGGATAGGCTTGGGGCTGGGGAGTCTGGTATGCAAGGCAAGGACGGAGCCATTGAAAAACTTGAATCCGAAAAGAAGGAAATTGAAGCTACTTTGGCTGCTCTCGAGAAGGAGAAGGAAGCTTTGGAGGAAGAGAAGGCAGCCTCTGTGACGTCCATCACCGCTGAGCTAGAGTCTTTGAAGGGAGAGCTCAATACCCTAGAAAAGGAGAAGGAGACTGCTCTTCAGGCTGTGAAGGCAAAGGAAACTGATCTCGAGAAAACTAACCAATTGGTCTCCTTGCTGGAAGCCGATAGCACAGAGAAATCTAACAGTTTAGAAATAATGACCAAAGAGAAGTCTGACCTTGAAGCCGAGATGAAGCAACTTAAGGTACAAGTCGACAGTTTTGAGGAGCTTATCAAAGCTAAGGAATCCGCGATTGAAATTGCTATCAAGGACTCAAAGGGATTAGAGGCGACTTTGAAGGAGCAATTGGACGCCGCTGAAGCTCTTGTTAAGGAGAAGGAGGCGGCGCTTACAAATTCCCAGAGCGAATCGGCGGTCAAAATCAGAGTAGTTGAAGCGGAGCTAGCCGAACTGCGAATCAAAAACCAGGTGAGCACAGAAGACAGGCCCTCTCGCGGGGGAGAAACCGGGGAGACTCCAGAAGTTAAGAAAGCATCTATTACAGGAATTGTCAGCCACCCAATCTCTTTCTGCTAATGTGAGTTACTAAGGAACTATGCTTCCTCTCACAACTATATTATTATACGAATGAACATACGGGGCTAAGAATTGTGATATTAAAGGTAGCCGCACTCAAGCAACAACTTGGCCAGCTGCAAGCCGATAACGAGGAAATGACACGGGAAAATACTAGGTGTGTATACCACTCACGACCCCTTGCTTTATGCCTTTTTTGTGACTCTCTTGCCTATTGATCTGCGGGTACGTTTGGTTTTTTTATGGTGTTCTTTGGTCGGGCTAATTTCTCATGTAATCTGCAAAACGTTAGGATGTTGAAAATGATTGATAACCTGCCACCCGGGCCGACTCCTGACCAAAGTTAACCTGGCATGTCCCCCATCCTTCCATATTCTTGTCCTACCCTTCGGTTACGGAAGAGACACGATAGTCTTGAATATTTTTCTTGCCTTTATTCTTTTTCATCCTTGTGTCCATAGGGAGCGATACATCGGATTTAACTTTTTCCTTTATTACTTTTTTTGTAGTGCTTACTTATATTTCTCAACCAAACAACTAAAAAGTCGGTTGGATGGGTGGATGGATGTATTACCTGCTGGGAGGTTTATTTTTCTTTGAGGGTTTAATTGGCTTTTATGCCATACTATTTTTCAATTTCTCCTCCACATTGTGGGAATTGTGTAATTACAATACAACGGCGAAGCGGGGGGGGAAGAGGATGTTTTCCTTTTTTTTTTCCTTTCGTGCTGTATTCCCTAAGTTTCTCGGTCATGAAGTAGCTCCAACCATGTTGTGGTAATGAAGGTTTTTCTTTTCTTTTTTCTTGTTTATTTTATAAAGAGATTATCTCCTAGACCAACAAGATGCTTGAGTACAAAATTTTCATGCCGCTCCCACAAATCACTAAAATTTCGCAGATGTGCAAGCTCAGGCCATAACTAACCCAACACCATACGACCACAAATACTCGTACCCCTTCGTATTCGCCGCGTTTTGGCTCCTTAGGATATTCCGAGATTAGGAATAGTTGAAGTGTGCCAATCACGCAGATGTTTTCCCTTGGTCAAGTCACAGAAAGAGCCCCCTGGACATGGTACTGTACTGTACCTTTGGTAAAGGCCTGAGCCTAAGTGTGCTAAAAAGCCGTGGCGCCCGCACACAGATTAAGAGATATCGATTTGAACGACAAGTTGATGACCATTGAAGAACCCGATAATATGATGGAGGTATGATAGAGGGTTAATCCTACCTCAGTCATCCGCGTCCTAGAAGCTGATAGAGGCGGGATGGAATCTTCATTGTGCTGTCCGTTCAGGAGAGGGCATGCGGGTGTATATATGTATCATACCCATAGATGAAAAAATGGGTGGGGAGTAACCTGCTCGACCTCGGGACCGGTCGTATCGGGTGTGTGAGCGATCGTGTGGAGCCAGCTACTCTATCTTCGTGAGAAGGTATAGCACCGATACTGTATCGTGCCAACTGTAGGGTGGGAACCACAACGGCGGTATTAAACTAGAGGTCCTTTACAAGTTCAAAGCGTACTAGTAAGTAGGTAATGAGTGGTTTCTATTTTTCTTTTTAATAATCTGTTCGGCAAGCATAAGTAAGTAGTAAGAGCCGTGCAGCCAGGATTTATACCGAACGCAGGGAATGTCATTCTAACAGATAAGATAGGGGTGTCTACGGTTATTTCGGAAACCCAATCAAAGGGTCGTGCGCATTGATTGATACCGGTATAATATTATGTAGACCTTTGTCGTGGTCTTTTTTTTTCTTCTTTTCTTTTTTTTACGCAAGTCGATCATTGACCTATGAAACAGGGTATCATAAGAAACTCAAATATCGGAATCGAACCCTGTTCCCCTCCCTAGGGACGTCGGAGTTGCCTTTTACTGGTATGATATTCTAAAGTCCGGAACTCTTTTTGCTATCCCCTTTCTTTTGTCTTAAGCTTAGGCTGAAGCGGTCACTCTTTGCCCCCCCTCCTGTCCAAGAGAGTGAATTTTAGACGTCTTAGCGCTAGGTTCAATTATCCGAGTTCTTACGATATGTTTTGTGGATGATGGATGCAAAAATTTTCTTGTCATACATCGATCGGCCTGGTTAGCTCAGTGGTAGAGCGTGTGGCTTTTACGGGGAAACCAAATCCCGGTGGAGAACACCTCAATGTCGCGGGTTCGACCCCCGCATCAGGCTGGCTTTTTTTTCTTTTTTCTTTTTTCTCGCCATGTATCGAGTAGGTTGATAATATCTAGGGTATTTTTGTACCATGTTCTGATGATATACCGCGAACGAGTGCAAAAGTGAATCATGAAAAAAATGGTGAAGTTTGAATAAGGGCTAAATAGCATTTTTCCGCCTCTACTACGACATTACCATGAACTAACTTATATACACCTTACAACCCCCCTCTCCAAGGGCGGTTTCACACTGCACGACACAAGCATCAATCAAAAACAGTCTTCTTACCTACATTACCGCTCTTCAGCACCTCCTGCACGACCACCATCTTACCCTCCCTTGCTTTCCTCGCCGCTTCCCAGGATGGGTGAAGTTTGCCCTCCGTCCGTCCCTCCTTCTTTTTCTCCTTCCCCACCTTCCTCTCTTTGCGTTGCGCTTCTTGCTTCAGGTGAGCCGCGTTCTGTCCGTACTTCTTCTCCCAGAGGGCGCGACGGGCTTGCTGGCCCATGCGGTTCTTCCGCTGCTTTTTCTCGGGGGGGCCTTTTTTGTGTTTGGATGGGGTGGTGCTGGAGGTGGAGGAGCAAGAGTCGGAGATGTAGCCGGTCAGGAGGGTGGGGAGGAAAGTGCTTTTTCCCAGTTTTTGTGTTGGCTTTGATTTGGACTTTGGCGCTGAAGATGTGGACCAGTCTTCCTCTGTGGCGTGGTGATGGGGTCCTGCATCGCTTTCGCTCTCGCTGAAGGAGGAGGAGGAGGAGGCGACCCTGGAGTCGAAGGCGGAGAATGCATCTAGGCCGGCAGAGTCTATTCCTTTCCAGACGTCCGCTTGGTCTTCTTGATCTTCTCCTTCCTCTTCCTCATGCTCCGATTCGCTATCTCTATCGTCGGAGGAGGAGGCAGAAACTAGCGGGCTAGCATATTTAACCTCCTCCTCCTCCCCCTCCTTTCTCTTCTTCTCTTTAACCCCTTTGTCCCCCTTATTCCTCCCCAGCCTCTCCTCGATCTTCCTCTTCCCTTCCTCCTCCCCCC